>JAJPUD010005461.1:0-158153 GCA_023553655.1 Myrmecobius fasciatus
CCCAGTTTTTGGGATAAAAACTCACTATTTGACAAAAACTGCTGGGAAAATTGGAAACTAGTATGGAAGAAACTAGGCATTGACCCACACCTAACACCATATACCAAGATAAGGTCAAAATGGATTCGTGATCTAGGCATAAAGAATGATATTATAAACAAATTAGAACAATGTAGGATGGTTTACCTCTCAGACCTGTGGAGGGGGAAGGAATTTGTGACCAAAGAAGAACTAGAGATCATCATTAATCACAAAATAGATAATTGTGACTATATCAAGTTAAAAAGTTTTTGTACAAACAAAATGAATGCAGATAAGATTAGAAGGGAAGCAATAAACTGGGAAAATATTTTTACATTCAAAGATTCTCATAAAGGCTTCATTTCTAAAATATATGAAGAACTGACTGAAATATATAAGAATTCAAGCCATTCTCCAATTGATAAATGGTCAAAAGATATGAAAAATTTTCAGATGAAGAAATTGAAACTATTTCTAGTCACATGAAAAGGTGTTCCAAATCACTATTGATCAGAGAAATGCAAATTAAGACAACTCTGAAATACCACTACACACCTGTCAGATTGGCTAAGATGAAAGGAAAAGATAATGACAAATGTTGGAGGAGATGTGGGAAAACTGGGACACTGATATATTGTTGGTGGAACTGTGAACAGATCCAACCATTCTGGAGAGCAATTTGGAACTACACTCAAAAAGTTATCAAAATGTGCATACCTTTTGACCCAGCAGTGTTTCTACTGGGCCTATATCCCAAAGAGATCTTAGAGGAGGGAAAGGGCCCCACATGTGCAAAAATGTTTGTGGCAGCCCTTTTTGTAGTGGCAAGAAACTGGAAACTAAGTGGATGCCCATCAATTGGAGAATGGCTGAATAAATTATGGTGTATGAATGTCATGGAATATCATTGTTCTGTAAGAAAGATTTGCATGAACTGATGTTGAGTGAAATCAGCAGAACCAGGAGAACATTATACACAGCAACCAGACTATACGATGATCAATTCTGATGGACATGGTTCTCTTCAACAATGATGTGATTCAAACCAGTTCCTATTGTTCAGCGATGAAGATAGTCATATACATCCAGAGAGAGGCCTGTGGGAACTGAGTGTGAACCACAACACAGCATTTTAATGCCTTCTGTGAATATTTCCCTGCATTTTGTTTTCCTTCTTAAATTGCTTTTTTTCTCTCTTTCTAGATCTCATGTTTCTTGTGCAGTAAGATAACTGTATAGATATATATATACATATATTGGATTTGTCATATAATTTAACATATTTAGCATGTATTAGATTACCTGTCATCTAGGGGTGAAGGGTGGGGGGAAGGAGGGGAAAAGCTTGGAACAAAAAAAAAGTTTTGCAAAGGTCAATGTAGAAAAATCACTCATATGTTTTGTAAATAAAAAGCTTTTAACAAAAAAATAAATTTTAAATTTTAAATTTTAAAAATTTTTAAAAAAAGAAATAAAGAAGAAAAGTTCCATTTTCCCAATCTTGTCTAAAGAGAATTCAAGGTTCAAAAGAATCCATAAGAACATTACCTTTATATTCATAATAATAACATATACACATAACAACATATGACAATAATATATAACACATAACAATAACATATGCAATGCTTACTAAATGCAAAACTCTTGTTTAAGCACTTTATGATTATTATCTAATTTGATTCTCACAACAACCCTAGGAGGTAGGTAATATTATTATCCCCATTTTACATATAAGTAAACTAAGGCAAACAGATGAAGTGATTTGCCCAAAGTAGCACATTCAGTGAAGATTTTTGACCTCTGTCTCTAAATGATGTTATTTGGTCAGCCATTTCCCTGGCATTGTCTTCCATCACATGAAAACAAGATGACAATTAATTTTTAATACCATAAGCAATATCAAATTTAAATAACCACTCACCACATGTTGTGTTCATAAACTTTGGTTGGATCTGTTAAAATCCGTGATCCAAGAGGCACAGTTGGCCGATCATTACTTTGAAACCTTATCAGTATCCTTCTTTTCATTAGACGGAAAGTCAAAAGTCTCTGAATTGCATTCATTTTAACTGGACACCTGAAAAGTTACCAGTGATTCATTACTTGATATTTGTTAAATGCTGCATAGAGGAGGTAAAAACAATAGTCTATGAGTTAAAAGTGTTTCATGGATATAATAAAAGATGAAAAACATACTATGGTAGATATTGAAAATTTACCTCAGGGTGGTGATGAAGGAAAGCTTCACTACTTCTCTCCTTCACTATCACTCACACTAGAATAGAGAGCAGAAAGATAGAGAGGGCATGACATTAGCTCAAAGCTTTTCCCAGACTTGGCTGGCCAATTATTTTATTAATCTAAAGAACATGACTAAAAGGGGTATGAGCCCAATATTTATATTGCATTTATTAAAAATATTTTAAATGAGCTTTTAGATGCATGTAAACTTTGTTATGTAAATTCCAGGGAAACATATTTCTGAGAAATAGTTTCTCTGCACCAGGGCTGAAAAAATAAACAGTCACAGAGAAATTGAAAGTCAATCTATTTCATTCCATTCCCCAGGCTGAATTGGATGATAAAGACAATGTATAGTATACTGTGAATTTTTAGTTTTATCTATTGTCTGATTATTTTTTTTCACAATATAGAGAGGTTATAATCAAACACATACTGTTCCACAACCACAACCTATATCCCTAATCTTGACCAAATATCTCATAAATATAAGCAAAAGGAAACCTAGTGAGAGGAGCTGTAGATTAATATCCACTCCTGAAAAAACAATTCCAAGTATAGTGGGTCTGCAGCGCCATCTTAATTTCATATTGGCAAGCTTCTCTCTGAAATTAAAACACACAAATCTGACAAGCTGCTCTGAAGAGCTTACCAGTTTTAGCAGAAATCCACCTCTGCTAAGCATTTCACACCGATCACTCATTCATTGCAGGATCTCTGCTTAATGCTATAAGCTGTCAATTGAGAAATGGAAATGCTAAAAGGTGTGTGTGTGTGTGTGTGTGTGTGCATATATATATGTAGAGAGAGAAAAACTATTTTACAGCCTGATTAGACACAAAAATAACATTAACTATATTCATTTCTCCACTTTACTAAAAGTCAGTGTGCTTGAGGAGTAAAAATTTTATATTGAATAAGAAATCCCCAAAACATTTAACAGTGCTTTTAAACATATAATTCTAATTTCTCCTCTTTTTAATTTTTTTTAATACATTGTAGTTACTAATTATAGCTCCATTCAAATGTGACTAACAGCGATAAGAAATGAAGTGTTCAGCAACTGATAAAGATGATTCTGCTTTTGAATTTCTTCTTATTCTACTTCATGTAAGCTTTTCTTAGGAAGGAAGGGAAATGTAAAGCTCCACCAACTACTACCTTTACCCTGATGTATCTTTGTTTTTTCTCTCCCTCCATAGCTCATCTATGATGGTCAAAACCCTTCCCTGCACAATTATTTTTAAGGCTCTCTATATCAAAATTTATCCTAAAATATCCTTCATGCTGAAAAGGACAAATGGAATACACCTAGAAAGAGGCAAACTGTTTCAATATGTGCATGGAGGCAAACACTTAAATCCAGGATGGCCAAATTAAAGGGAAATTTCAATCCTTAAATCATCCACATGCCCTCAGGTATACACATACTCATACATATAGAAACAGGCAGAGAGAGTGAAAGGAGTGAGAGACAGACAGAGGGAACACATGCACATAGTTTCATTATTATTTTATCTTTCCTAATACAATTGACCTATAATCCTTGCATCAAAGAATTGGTGGGGAAAGGAGCCAGACAGTTGTGTTCTTAAAGAACATGTCCCAAAGAGTTACTTCCTTGCTAGACTACTCCTCTCTCTGCTTCCCCCACTTAAATTTAGGAAAGGAAAAAGCCTGAACCAACCCCCAGTTTTAAAGAAACCTTTTTGGACTTGATCTATGGAAATAGTTGTAGATCTAGCATTTGTGGACTGTACCATTAATTTGGCATTCATTACATGCTTTCTTCTACTGTTATCTTTTTATGTGTATGATTTATGTCCTTTCTCCAACTAGGTCACAAGCTGTTTTGGAAGGAGTGATTTTTGGAAGCAGCACTTTTATCAGTAGAAAGTAATCAAAAGATAATTACTGATAATTCAGAAATATAAACAGTTGATAGTTTGGAATGAATTTTCTCATAATGGGGCTTCCACAGAGGCTACTAAGGGATATAACTTTTTTTACATTGGCTCTCTGACCTCTCCCCTTCAGTGGAGTGAGTAGTGAGTAGATCACTGAAATAGATTAAAAATGTATTACTAAGCAAAGTTGCAGGATATAAAATAAATCCACAAAATCATTGGCATTTCTATATGTTATCAACAAAGTCCAACAGCAAGAGATACAAAGAGAAATTCCATGTAAGATAACTTGATAATATAAAATATTTGGAAGTCTCTCTGCCAAGACAAAGTCAGGAACTATATGAACACAATTATAAAACACTTTCTACACAAATAAAGTTACATCTAAACAACTGGAAGAATATTAAGTGCTTATGGGTAGGTGTCAGCGTCTGAGATTTTGGGGACCCTGGTGAAAGAAGTTTGTCCTTGAATTGAGGATCAAAGGATGTGGTTTATAATTCCCTTGAAATACAAACTTAATTGCTGATGATAAGGTGTGGACTAAGGGCGTGATGTCAGAGTAGGGGAAGGAGGCAAGGAGGAGGGGTCAGGTGATGAGGAGAAGCAAGGCTAGGAGGAGGGACTAAGCAAGGGGCAAGGCTAGGAGGCGAGGCTAGGACAGGAGGGAATATATAAGCAATACTGGTTGTAAGAGAAATAAGGAGACTACAGAGACATTGAGGCAATGAAGCCTGAATAAAGAACTGCCATAATCTATCCTCTGGCTCATGACACTCCTTTGAATAGACAGGCTGAGCATGGCCTGAGCTTTTAACAAAGAGGTGAGACTCTTAACATAGAGATAAGACTTAACATAGAGATAAGACTGCCCCCTTAGGTACAATACCTAACAGGTAGGCCTAGCTAATATAATAAAAATGACAATTCTACCTAAATTAATCTACTTAGCGCCATACCAATCAAATTGCCAAGAAATTACTTTAGATAGTTATAAAAAATAATATTCATATGAAAGAACAAAATGTCAAGAATTACAAGGGAATTAATGACAAAAAATGCAAATTAAGGTGGTCTAGCTATACCAGACCTAAAACTACATTATAAAACAATGGTCATCAAAACCATTTGGTACTGGCTAAGAAAAGAGTAGTTAATCAGTGGAATAGGTTAGGTTCACAAGACACAATAGTCAATGACTATAGTAATCTAGTGTTTGATAAACCCAAAGACCCCAGTTTTTGGGATAAAAACTCACTATATAACAAAAATTGTTGGGAAAATTGGGAAATAGTACAGCAGAAACTAGGCATTGACCAAAACTTAACATCTTATGCCAAGGTTAAAATGGGTTAATAATTAAGCCATAAAGGATGATACTATAAGCAAATTAGGAGAACAAGAGATAGTCTACCTCTCAGATCTGTGAAGGCCAAAGAAAAACTAGAGAACATTATGAAATGAAAAATGGATGATTTTGATTATATTAAGTTAAAAAGGTTTTGTACAAACAAAACCAACGCAGCAAAGATTAGAAGGGAAGCGGAAAATTGGGGTAAAAGTTTTACATCTAAAATGTAAACAGAATTTCTGTTCTAGTAAAGGCCTCATTTCTAAAATATATAGAGAATTGACTCAAATTTATAAGAATACAAGCCATTCTCCAATTGATAAATGGTCAAAGGATATGAACAATTTTCAGATGAAGAAACTAAAATCATTTCTAGTCATATGAAAAAATACTCTAAATCACTATTGATTAGAGAAATGCAAATTAAGATAACTCTGAAGTAGCACTATACACTTCTCAGATTGGTTAACATAATAGGAAAAGAAAATGATGAATGTTGAAGGGGATGTAGGAAAACTGGGACGCTGATACATTATTGGTGTAGTTGTGAACTAATCCAACCATTCTGGAGAGCAATATGGAACTATGCCCAAAGGTCTATCAAACTGTGTATACCCTTTGATCCAGCAAGTGTTTCTATTGGGCCTATATCCCAAAGAGATCTTAGAGGAGGGAAAGGGCCCCACATGTGCAAGAATGTTTGTGGCAGCCCTTTTTGTAGTGGCAAGTAACTAGAAATTAAATGGATGGGAATATTGGGGAATGGTTAAATAAATGAAGATTATTATTGTTCTACAAGAAATTATCAGCCCAGAACGGCCTAGAGAGACTTGAATGAACTGATGCTAAGTGAAGTGATAGGACCAAGAGGATGTTGTACACAGGAACAACAAGATTATGTGATGATCAACTCAGATGGACATGACTCTTTTGAACAGCAAGGTGATTCAGGCCAATTCCAATACACATGATGGAGAGAGCCATCTGCACCCAGAAAGAGGATTTTGGGGACTGAATATGGATCACAACATAGTATTTTCATTATTTTTTTTGTTATTGCTTGTTTGCTTGTTTTCCTTTCTCATTTTTTTCCCCCTTTTGAGCTGATTTTTCTTGAGCAGCATGATAATCGTGGGAAATATGTATAGAAGAAGTGCACATTTAACATATATTGGACCGCTTCCTGTCTAGGGGATGAGATTGGGAGAAGGGAGGGAGAAAAATTTGGAACACAAAGTTTTGCAAGTATGAATGTTGAAAACGATCTTTGCATGTATTTTGAAAATAAAAAGCTATTATTGAAAAAAATTATTGAAAATAACCATAGACCATTAAAGCTGGAAGAGATCTTGGAAATCATCTAACCCAACCACCCTCATTTTATAGTTAAGGAAAGTAAAATTCAGAGAAGTTAACTGACCTGTCCAAGATCACAGGGCTAATAAACGGCAGAGCCCTAGAATTTTTTTTAATTAAAGCTTTTTATTTTCAAAATATATACATGAATAATTTTCAACATTTACCCTTACAAAATCTTGTGTTCTAATTTTTTCCCTTCCTTTCACACTCCTTCTACTAGACGGTAAGTGATCTAATATATGTTAAATATGTGCAATTCTTCTATAAATATTTCCACAAATATCATGCTGCACAAGAAAAATCGGATCAAAAAGGGAAAAAAATGAAAAAGAAAACAAAATGCAAGCAAAAAACAAAAAAAAAAAGAGTGAAAATACAATGTTGTGGTCCACATTCAGTTTCCAAATTCCTCTCTCTGGGTGTAGATGGCTCTCTTCATCACAAGGCCATTGGAATTGGCCTGAATCATCTCATTGCTGAAGAGAGCCATGTATTATATCATTGTATAATTGTATAATCTTGCTGTTGCTGTGCAAAATGTTCTGGTTCTGTTCATTTCACTTAGCATCAGTTCATGTAAGTCTCTCCAGGCCTCCTTGAAATCATCCTGATTATTTCTTATAAAACAGTAATATTCCATTATCTTCATATATCATAATTTATTCAGCCACTCTCCAACTGATGGGCATCCATTCAGTTTCCAGTTTCTAGCCATTACAAAAAGGGCTGCCACAAACATTTTAACACATGTGGGTCCCTTTCCCTCCTTTATGATTTCTTTAGGATACAAGCCCAATAGAAACGCTGCTGGATCGATCAAAGGGTATGCACAGTTTGACAACTTTTTGAGCATAGTTCCAAATTGCTCTCCAGAATGGTTGGATCTGTTCACAGTTCCACCAGCAATGTATCAGTGTCCCAATTTTCCCACATCCCCTCCAACATTCATCATTGTCTTTTCCTGTCATCTTAGCCTCAGCATTGTCTTAATTTGCATTTCTCTGACCAATGGTGATTTAGAGCACCTTTTCATATGACTAGAAATGGTTTTAATTTCTTCATCTTGAAATTGCCTGTTTATATCCTTTGACCATTTATCAATTGGAGCGTGGCTTGAATTCTTATAAATTCAAATTAATTCTCTATATAACTTAGAAAGAATATATCAGGACCCTTGAATGTAAAAGTTTTTTTTTTCCTGTTTATTGGAGTTCTAGATTTGAACCCATATTTTTTGACTTGCTAATATTCATTTTACATGGCTTTATTCTAGTTTAGAACCCCATTTTCCAAAGGCAGAAAATAATTTCCTACATGGCTTAGGGAAGAAGAGGGGAAAGGTGAGAGAAGAAACAGCAGTCAGTCAATAAACATTTATTAAGTGCCTACTGTGTACTTGGCATGTGTGCTTTGTATCTCCAGCACACCATTTTGTGCTGGAGATACAAAGAAAGGCAAAAGACAGTCCCTGCCCTCAAGGAGCTTACAGTTTAATGGGGGAGGCATAATACAAACAACTATTTATAAATAAAATATATACAGGAAAAATTAAAGATAGTTGCAGAAGGAAGGCACTGATATTAAAGAGGAATAGAAAAGGCAAATAATAGAAGGAGGGATTTTAGCTGGGAATTGAAGAAAACTAAGACAGAGATGACAAAAAAGAGAATTCCAGGCATGAGGAATCACCAGGAAAAATGCTTGGACTCAGGAGATAGAAAATCTTGTGTGACGGTCTGTCAGCCCCCACAATGAAGGATCGAAGGGCCTGGAACAAGATATTCTGAAAGGCAAAGGAACTTGGATTACAGCCAAGAATAACCTATCCAGCTAGAATGAGCATTATCCTCCAGGGAAGAAGATGGTCATTCAATGACATAGGTGAATTTCACCTATTTCTAATGAAAAGACCAGATCTGAACAAGAAATTTGACCTCCAAACACAGAACTCAAGAGAAGCATAAAAAGGTAAAAAGGAAAGGACTCTTGAGAACTATATTTCTACTATGGGGATACTTAAAGATTGGGGGTATAATTTGATATATATGATATATGATATATAGTTGATATATATATATATATCATACATATATGATATATATGAATGAAAAAGAAAATTAGAGGGGGGAAAAGCTATCATACTGGGGAAAAGGTGGTAAAATAAAGTTTAAAAAAAAGGAGGTAAAAATAAGGTAAAATCTCATGAAGAGGCAAAGAAAACCTAATATAATTGAGGGAAAGAAGGGAGGGAGATGAGCATTGTGTAAATCTTACTCTCATCAGATTGGGCTCTAAAAGAGTATATCACACACATTTGGTTTCACAGAGAAACTTGTCCTTCCTTAAAGGGAAGTGGGAGGGAAAGGAGGAAAAGAAAGGGATAGAATAATAGAAGGGAAAATAGAAGAATCAGGGGAAAGGAGTAAAAAAGGAGGAGGGGCTCTAAAAGGGGGGAGGATTGTTTAGGGGAAGTAGTCATCAAAAGCAAAATATTGGGGAAGGGGGAAGGAAGAAAGGGAAAAGGAAAGGGAAAAAATAACCTGGGTAAATAAGATGGCAGGAAGTAAAGAATTAGTTATTCTAACTATGAATATGAATGGGATGAACTCTCCCTTAAAGCGGAAGCAGATAGCAGACTGGATTAAAAACCAGAATCCAACAATATGTTGTCTACAAGAAACACATCTACAGCATAGAGATACATACAGGGTAAAAATAAAAGGTTGGAGCAGAACCTATTATGCTTCAGGTGAACAAAAAAAAGCAGGGGTAGCAATCCTGATATCAGATCAAGTAAAAGCAAAGATAGAGCTAATCAAAAGAGATAAGGAAGGAAACTATATTTTATTAAAGGGTACCATAGATAATGTAGCAATATCAATACTAAATATATATGCACCAAGTGCAATAGCATCCAAATTCCCAGGGGAGAAATTAAGAGAGATGCAAGAAGAAATAGACAGCAAAACTATACTAGTGGGGGATCTCAACCTTGCTCTCTCAAAATTAGATAAATCAAACCACAAAATAAATAAGAAAGGAACTGGGGAGGTAAACCAATTGTTAGAAAAGTTAGGTATGATAGATCTTTGGAGAAAATTGAATGGAAACAGTAAGGAGTTTACTTTTTTCTCAGGGGTTCATGGAACTTATACGAAAATTGACCATGTGTTAGGGCATAAAAACCTCAAAATCAAATGCAGAAAGGCAGAAATAGTAAATATATCTGTTTCAGATCATGATGCAATAAAAATCACATGCAATATAAGGCCAGGAGAAAATAGACCAAAAGTTAATTGGAAATTAAATAATCTAATCCTGAAAGTCTTGTGTGAAAAATAGCCAAGAAGCCAGTGTTTCTGGAAGGCAAAGCATGAAGAGGAGTATAAAGTGTAAGGTATGAGAAGGTTTGAGAAGGTGTAAGTGTAAGGTGTAAGAAGACTGAAAATGGAGCGGGGCAAGATATAGATTATAAAAGTTTGTAAATGCCAAACAGAGGATTTTATATTTAATGATGGAAATGACAAGAACTCATCAGAGTTTACTGAGTGGAAATGGGAAGAATGACATGGTCAGACCTACACTTTCAGAAGAGAGATCACTTTAGCAGCTAAGTGAAAGATGGTCTGTAGTAGGGAGAGACTTGTGCCAGGCAGGACAACCAGAAGGCTACTGTGGACAAATTTTGGTGAGTAAAGTATGTCTCTGACATTCTGCAACCCTAACCTTAGACCCCTAGTCCGACCCATACATTTGGTTCAACATTCTAGCATTCTGTAATTTGTGAATAAAGGTTTTATTAAAATTAGTAATTAATTATTTTAGAGCATTTTTAATGATACAACAAAACCTTAATCTTGTTTGTAGACCCAATTCTCTGACAGACAAAGCTTCTAGTTTCATGTTTTTTAGGAAAGTATTCCTCTGTATAAACTGGGGTTAGATTGTAATGGTTATTTGAGAGAAGGAAGAAGTCAAAAAAGTATAGGCAGCTACCTTTTGATTGTCAGGGTTGATTTTTAGCTTGCACTTGCACAGTCAGAGAAGAAAAGAGACATCTAAGATTTAGACTGTAGTAGGTCTTGGAACACTACTACAAAAGCTCAGAATATCCCATACAGTATTTTAAGTTGTTTATGTTTGTTTCTCTCCTTAGGGTAGGTTACAAATAGCTTGGCTCAGACAGAGGTAGCATATTTCTGTTTGTTGCACACTGTCCTGTTGCAAAACACCTATGCTGTCTTCTAGCAGCCGAGGTCAGCCACATTTGCTTCAAGTTACATTCTGTGTGTGCTGGCAGCATTTCTGCTCCTTATCTATAAGTGAACAGTTTCATTTCAATATCCTACTGTGGTCCTCTCCTTAAAAGTCCTGCCAAGGTCAAAATAAAGTAAGAAGAACATCACTTCCACACCATTTCTTTCAACAAGATCTCATTACTAATGACCCAGGACTGGAGAATAAGTATGCCTTAAACACATCACCAAAGAAACCAAATCTGCTATGAGTCTTATCTAATATAGGTATCAGCAATACAACAGTAGCAGCATCAATAAAACTGATTAAAATTCTATTATAATACATAGGGTGTATTGCATATTGCATATGCCAAGGGATTAACTAAGTAGTTTGCCCTCTGATTGCTTACCTCTTTGAGAATACATAAGTGAAAACAATCTTAGAAAAGACTGGGTTAGAAATGGGCCAAAAAAAGAACCACATGAAACAGGGTCAAGATGGAAAAAATAAAAGGCAGGGACATTCCTGAGCTCTTCCAAGCAACTTTAATAGTGCCCCCAAACAAATTCTGAAGCAGCAGAAGCCACACACACACAAAAAAAAAAAAAAAAAAAAGAAAAAGAAAAAGAAAAGATATTATCTTTCAAGAAAGTATCAAGGAGGGGGCAGCTAGATGGCGCAGTGGATAGAGCACCAGCCCTGAAGTCAGGAAGACCTGAGTTCAAATCTGGTCTCAGACACTTAACATTTCCTAGCTGTGTGACCTTGGGCAAGTCACTTAACCCCAACTGTCTCAGCAAAAAAAAAAAAAAAAAAAGTATCAAGGAAAAATGCCTTGATATTTTAGAACCAGAGAGGGAAATAGAAATTGAAAGAACCAACAGATCACTTCCTGAAAAAGATCCCAAATGAATTCTCCCAGTAATACTAGAGCTAAATTCCAGAGCCCCCAGGTCAAGAAGAAAATACTATAAGCAGACAAAAAGAAACAATTCAAATAACATGGAGCCAGTTAGGATAACACAAGATTTAGCAGTTTCTATATTAAAGAATCAGAGGGCTCGAAATATAATATTCCAGAAGGCAAAAGAAATAGGATTACAATCAAGAATCATCTACCCAACAAAACTGAATATAATACTGGGAGGTGGGGATGAGGTGGGTAGGAGGAGTGGACATTAAATGAAATAAAGGCCTTTTAAGCATTCCAGATGAAAAGACTAGAAGTGAACAGAGAACCTGACTTTTAAATACAAGACTCAAGAAGTATAAAAAGGTAAATAAAGAGAAATCATAAGGGATTTGATAAGGTTAAACTGTTTACATTCCTACACAGGAAAATGATACTTGTAACGTCTAAAAACTTTCTCATTATTGAGGTATTTAGAAAGAGTATACTCATAGAAGAGGAATGGGTGTGAGTTGAATATGATGGGATGATTGTCTAAAAAAAATAAAATTAAAAGATGAGAAAGAAGAATGCACTAGAACAAAGGGAAAAGATAGAAAGTGATAAGTGATCTGACATTAAAGAGTTTGGAAAGAGCTTTTACAGTGGAGGGAAAGATGGAGGAAGAAAGGGAGGGGAGCTTGTGAACCTTACTCTCATTGGGATTGGCTCAAAGAGATAATAAGATAGAAGACTCAGTGGGGTGTAGAAATCTATCTTGCCATTCAGAAAAGCAGAGGAAAGGCATAAAAGGGGGTTGGGGGAAATGGAAGGGCTGACAGAAGGAAGGACAGATTAGGGGAGGTAAATATCCAAAATAAAATACTTTTGAGAATGGACAGGATAAAAGGAGAAAAAGATAACGGGAAAAATAGGATGGGGGGAAATACATTGTAATCCTAACAGTGAAAACAAAATTTATACAAGTTTCTCTGATAAAAACCTTATTTCTCAAATATATAGAGAATTGGTCAAACTTACAGAAATAAGGCCCATTCCTCAATTGATAAAAGGTTAAAGGATATGAACAGGCAGTTTTCAGATAAAGTGATCAAAACTACCACTAGTCATATAAAAAAATTCTCATTACTACTGATTAGAGAAATGCAAATTAAAACAATTTTGAGCTACTATCCCATACCTATGAGATAGGCTAATATGATAGAAAAGAAAAATGATAAATGTTAATGGGGATGTAGGATAATTAAGACACCAAAGCACTGTTAGTAAAGTTGAATACTGATTCAAGCATTCTATAGAACAATTTGGAACTAGGTTCAAAGACCTAAAATACCCTTTGGCCAAGCTAAATCACTACTAGTCTAAATCTCAAAAAGATAAAAATCTGAAAGGAAAAGGACTTATATATCCAAAAATATTTAAAACAACTGTTTTAGTGCTGATAAAGAATTGGAAATTTTCGAGGGGATATACATTAATTAGGGGAATGTCTAGACAAGTTGTTGTATATGATTATGATGGAATACTATTGTGCTATAAGAAATAATGAGCAGGATACTTTCAGAAAACTTGGAAAGATTCCATTGAACATATGCAAAGTAAAATGAGCAGGATCAGGACAACTTTGTATAAAGTAACAGCAATGGTATAGGATAATCAACTATGAATAACTTAACAAGCCATTCTCAGCAATATAATAATCCAAGACAATTCTGAAAAACTAATTATGAAAAATGCTATCCATCTTCAGAGAAAGAATTTATGGTGTCTGAATGAAGATCAAAGATACTTTTTCTTTATTTTTCTTGTGGGTTTTTTTTTTGTCTGTGCTCTCCTTCACAACATAACTTAGCAAGGGAAAAATGTTTTTTGTGGCTACACATGTATAACCTATGTCAAATTGCTTGCCTTCTCAAATGGGGAAGGAATGGAGGGAGAGAATTTGGAACTAAAAATTTGAAAAAAAGAATGTTAAAATTGTTTTCATAATTGGAGGAAAATATAATATTAAATTAAATTAAAAGACAGTAAAGGGGGTAGTTAGGTGGCTCAGTGGATAGAACCCAGAAATCAAATTTGGCCGAAGACATTTACTGGGTGTGTAATCCTGGACAAGTCATTTAGGCTCCACTGCCCCCTTCTACCTTCCCCCCTTCCCCAAAAGAGTATGTCTCTTATACAGAACAGTATAATGACTTGCTATTTTCAATTTATTTTTTTCCCTAATACATGCCCCTTACCACCACTGGTATTTCCATGGGCTTGGAAAAGAAGGCAGGAGTATTTACATAATATATCTACCCTCGGTTTAGCTTGGGAATTCTTTCTTCTAGCAAAACTTAGTAAACCATCCTGTGGCCTTACCTATAGAAAAAGCATCTCACTTTTCATAATAGATGTATTCCCCCCCCCAAAAAAAAGGTAAAAATTTAATTTTTTCAGATAATCTCTTTAAAATACTTTAGGGAAACCTGATCTCTAAAGGATACCACCTGATAGCCTTCTATAACATTAAGTGTCCTTCTGTAAATGAAGCATCATTCCCAAGTTTAATATTTTATGTGACTCCCAAGTTTAATCTTTCATGTAAACTATATTTTCAGATATCTGTTTAAAGCAAAATCCCTTGAGTAATGAAACAGCCACTGGCATGGTAGGCTCAATTTAAGAGTGCCCAGGAGGCCTTCCCCCCCTTCTCCTTCCTAACTCTATTATTTCCCTTTCAGCTATTCAACCACAGTGCAAAAGGCATCTTTCCCAAGGGTTATAAGCCTGCAAGAAGTCAAAAGAGCCTTCCCATTGGTGAACCGCATGAACCACAGACACTCTGTTTCCCTGAAGATTGTTTCCAGGAACTGAATTGTAATATATGAGCAAAGACCAAAGGTCTCTCTCTTCATCTGGGCCATGTAGAAGTCTCAACATTCTAGTTACATAAACAGGACTGCTGGTTTTATGAAATAACATGACAATATACTAGCTTTTTGAGTTAGTATAGGCTGGGCTCTTAGCAAGAGCTATTTGTCTGTCTGGTTTTTAAATAAGTTTTATTAGTGTGTTTTGTCTTTCTATCATAGTATCCCCATCCCTATCCCAACCAATCTTGAAATCTTCCCATGTGACAAAGAAAAAATTAATCAGACAGCTTTTTTTGTTGTTTTTCTTTAGTCGTTCCAGTCACATCTGGCTCTTTGTAACCTTATTTGGAGTATTCCTGGCAATTGGAGTAATTTACCATTTCCTTCTCCAGCTCATTTGACAGATGAGGAAACTAAGGCAAACAAGATTAAGTGACTTTTGCAGGGACACACAGCTGGTAACTGTCTGAGGCTACACTTGAATTCAGGTTTTCCTGACTCCAGGCCTGGTGACCTATCCACTACAATATCTAGCTACCCCTATATAATAATACACAGTTCTTGCAATCTTCTCACTTATGTGCTGAGGAAGATGGTCTTTCTCATCATCTGTTGTCCAGAACTAAGACTAGTTAGAGTTAGCTTACTTAATTGTAGATAGTCAGCAATTTCTGCTTACGTGGCCCTACAAATTCTGTCCCGTAAGTATTAGAAAGGATTCTCTTGCTGAAACTAGGAAAAGAACCTGCTGTTTAGTTATACATGAAAATTCTATTCCCTCGTTTAAATATGACCTTCTCCTTTAATATTTTCTAATTCCTTGGCATCTCTTAAAGTGGATTAGTGAAACAGTCTCTTGCAACCTTCCTGCAAAAATGATTTCATTTGTATCAATCTGCACCAAGAACTTTGAGCTCCTAGGAGATCCTGGCATTAATGAGGGTAAATTAAAGTGTTCTTGCTGGTACTTTTCAGGATACTGAAAGCTGACAGGTAAAATCACTTCAGCACCCAGCATACACTGAATCAAAAATTGAAGCTTCAATTAACCTTAGCAACTTCAGAACATTCTGATGGTGGCTATCTGTAAAGCAAATAGTTCAGGCAACTTACATCTTGTTTTAATCTTTCTTTAGATGATTATAATTTCAGGGTAGAAATTAGCTTATTAGCAAGAAGAGCACAACAACAATAATTACAATACGCATTTGCAAAGCACTTTGATCAGGCCACATCATACACGGCATCTGAAAAATTAAAATCTCATGCTTAGCATCTGTTCTAAAAGACCAGTGTGAGAGAATGCCGGGCAGGCTAAACCATACCCTGGTTTAGCTTTTCCACTAAGGAGCAGAAGCCACTAGGAGGTGGTACTCATTTAGAATGACAGAAGTAATCACAATTCAGCTGCTATCAAGCCAGTTAAAGTACCAGTGGAATACTAGTCATTTTCTCAAGGTTAATGGAAAGAAAACAGGAAATATGACTAACACAATCAAAGGAAGTTTTTTATCAACTCAACTACATTTTATATTTGTCATAATAACAATTTTCAATGAAGTCGACTGATTTTGATAAAACTGAGTAGACTAATGATGAGCTGAGGGTTCAAATCCTACCTTTGATACATCCCAGTTGTATAATAATGGACAAGTTAATCAACTTTTCTGAACTTCAGGTTCCTTAATAATAAAACTTTCAGTTCTTTCTTCATGGGATTACTGGGAGGATCAGAAGAGATAACGTATGTAATTAAATAAATACATTAAATTAAATAATTTTCATTTTGAAAACTTTAAAGGAATAGTTACACAAATACTGGGTATTATCATTCCACTTATCTAAGCAGTTTTACCAAAAAAATCCTGTAAGACTAATGTTAAGTGTTGTTTGCAAATTTTCACTCATTCTAGTCTTTGGCCTTTCTGGTGTTATTCTTTTTTTTTTTTGCTGAGGCAATTGGGGTTAAGTGACTTGCCCAGGGTCACACAGCTGTTACGTGTCTGAGACCACATTTGAACTCAGGTCCTCCTGACTTCAGGGCTGGTGCTCTATCCACTGCGCCACCTAGCTGCCCCTCTGGTGTTATTCTTAAGGATTTTTATTATTTTTTTATTCACTCTTAATGATAGAAATGACTCTTTGTCTTCTATCATATTGATATTTTATTGTTTGTTGTTGAGTTGTTTTAGTTGTGTGTGACCTTTTTGAGGTTTTCTTAGCAAATATATTGAAGATATAATTTGTCATTTCCTTTTTTAGCTCATCTTATAGATGAGGTATTAAGGGAAATAGGACTAATAGATTTGCCCAGGGTCACATAGCTAATAAGTTTCTGAGGCCAGATTTGAAGTCAGGTTCTCCTGATTCCAGGGCCAAGGCTCTATCCAGTGAACCACCTAGCTGCCTAACTTTATTGTACTATCCATAAAAAGTAAACCATATATTAGCATACCAAATAATTAGTGTTCAACAGCTTCTGATTATTAATAAATTTGTGATATTAAATAACACTAAGTGTGTGAATTTGTGGGTATGAACTCCTTCAAAAATTTAAGGATTCTCTCTAAATTTTCCAATTGTGGGTATATAATAATAATAAAAGCATAAAAAGTTATTTTTTTCTAATTTTTTTCATGGTACTCCAAATAAATACTGTACATTTTAAAATTTACATTATTCCAACTCAAATCTGAATGTGATCAGATAAATTTTTTTTTACCTTATCTAATCAAAAAAAGTACAAATATAATGAGGCATAGTTATATTCAGAATCCAATTTTATTTACATCATGATAGCATTTTAAATCTTTTATTATATTAAAAGACATTTCATTTTTATTAATGAGCTGCCAAAGTCAAGATTTCATCCCTAAATAGCCATCCTACTAATAATATGCCTGTCTATTATTAGCTGGTCTAAAGCAACAGTTCTCAAAGTGTGGTTCAGAGAATCCTGGGGAGATAGACTCTGAAACCCTTTCAAAGGTTCTACAAATTCAAAATTATTTTTATTTCTAATATGGCAAATATCTATCTATCTATCTATCTGTCTATAGCCCACATAAACAAAATCTCTTTTTTAATAGTATAAAAATACTGAAAATAAAAATGGGAGAACCACTAATCTAGACCTTAGAATGCAGATCTGGATTAATGCTAAGATAGGACATGAAAGTTTTCTAGAATGGAAGAGTTTATTTACACTTCCCTTTGAGATAGCCTTAGAACCCAGCTTCACTTCCATAACACAATGATGTATCAAAGAAGAAATCTACGGAGAAAGTGTCAAGTATAATAGATGGATAGTTCAAAGGCTTTACTTAATACCCATGAAGTGTAATATATGGGAGAAGTTATATATGGGAGAATATGGATGAGAGTCATAAAGAAGGCAGAAATGGATTACAATCTCTTTTGATGAGATCACAGCTCCTGTGAAATATTCCAATATTATTTCTTTAAGATTCTTTTTTAAATTCCAAAATGCCTGGGGGATCCTTTGCTACTAGCATGGCAAATTCTTCCAAACCATTATCATGCTCCATAGATTAAGAGTTACAATTACTCCCAAAGAAAAAAATAGTAGTGCAAATATAATGAGGCATAGCTATATTCAGTTAAAATTTTAAAAAGGCCCAACAATAGCAATCAAAAATAAAAATTCTATACAATAAGCTAAATCTAGAAGGTTTTGTAATAGAGAAGAGGGAATGAGGGAAAAGGTTAAAGAAAAGTAAAAGGCTGGCAATGCTATAAAATGATGGAATTTAATCCATGAGGATTAGATTTTTTTGGTGATTTCCCCTTCACATGGAAGAAAAAATTGGTGGACCAGAAAGCCAGCAAGTTACTCTAAATAGCCTAGCATTTAGGCAAACCTGAAAAATGAGTAGTGAAAGCTGGGGAGAGCCACCCCCAAAAGAAACCAGACACAAATTCAAATAAGTGAAACTATGGTTGGTTTAGTTGGCTTACTAAAGGCTGGAATACTTTTATATATTATTCCATAATAATTTGTGGAAATTAGAACATATAAGTAGAAGTTTTAGGGTAACTAAACTCAGTTCAATATAAAGAAAACTTCCTAAGAGCTCAAATGATAATGAAAATAACCAAGATCAAGTTTGATGAAGGTTAACAATGAGAAGAAATGGGGGAAGTAGCCAGATAAGAGAACACAAAGGTGGATAAAGGGAAAGTATGAAAAACTAAGAAAAACTTGACCTGATATGCAATTCTCTGGCAAATTACATCATCTAGGAAGCCCTAATCTCTGACCATGCTGATTAATTAAAATGTCTCTATATGATTTCACATCCTCCTTTCCCCCATTCAGTACTTGGGCTACTGAAAAACAGCATGGTATAGAATGTAGAACTGGCTCTGGAATCAAGACGTGGGTTGAGTCTACTCTTTAATATATACTGACTATGTGACCTAAGAAAAGTCATTTTACCTCTTACTGCCCCCTAAAATTCTTCAGGACCATACATTGCAGGGCAGGTATAAATCTACATGAGTAAACTTCCTCATCAGGAGTTCCTGATAATCAATGAAATCATAGGTTTAGTCCAAAAATCCCTGGGGCAATCCTCTAATAGTAAAGTTAATCATAATTTTTTTAAGAGTACTTGTTTTTATAATACTTACTAGTCATTTGAAATAAAACTTCCTCAGCTACCAATCTAGGCCCCAGGACTAAATTTTCCAAGGAGCACTGTGCCCCCTCTGCTGGACAGCTCTTCACTAGGTCAGCACTGAGTCCTGGCATCATGACTAAACAAACAGGAATTTATTAGTAACATATTTTTTCTGGGTTTTTTTTTTCCTACTTAGTCTAAGGAAAAAAATTAGAAAATATATTCTTAAATTTCCATGTAAATTAAGAACAAGGGACTCAGACAAATCAGTTTTTAAACTTACACTGGATTCATCCAAGATACAGGTGAGAAAAAAAATTAGTCAATAAACCTTTATTAAGCACCTACTATGTGTCAAGCACTATTCTAAGCACTAGAGATAGAAAAAAAAGGGCACAGGACAGTCTCTGTTCTCAAGGAGCATATTTAATATCACAGATTTAGAGGGACCTCAAAGGCCATCTAATCCAATCTTCTTTTTACAGAATAGAGACTGAGGCTAGAAAGATTAAGTAATTTGCTTATGTGAGTCCACATAGAACAGGAGTGGATCTGGGACTTGAACCCAGGTCCTCTGACTCCCAAATCAGCATTTTCTCTTAGTTTCATGATGAATGTTTTAAAAAATAAACAAACAGTAACAACTGTCTGAATCATACCATCATATAGCTAATTAAATTTCTATAGGGTTTCATTATTCTGGATGACCCCGAAGTTTTGAAAAGATGAACCAAGATAATTAAACTGCTAAAGGACTATTATCAATTTATGCAGGTATGTGGCTTGTGGGAATAAGTCAAAGCTCAGGACCTAGAAGTGTTCATTCCTGTACTAGCCTAATTTTGTTTTAATGACAACCATAAATTTTAGGTGCTGAATCATAAATCTAAGTCACTAAATATATTACATTAATGCCTGCTTATCTTGGTTCCTTCTCTTTACCTGCTCTTAGATATAAGGAAATGATTAGTATAAGGTGGAGCAAAATGGTCATTTAAGACACTTATGTCATTTGGTTTTACACCAAAGAAAAATCAATTCTTTCCTGTTTTTAAAAAAAATTTACTGTTTCCCATCATACTCTCTTCCTACCTCCCCCCCATCAGCTTTCTAGTAAGTGCACTTAGCATACATACTTTTTCATTCTGCTGGATTCATATTTATTACTATGTTGATCAGAGTATTTATGTATTTCAAAACTGCTTTTATAGAGATGTCATTGTAAACAAATTATTTTCCCGCTTCTGCTCTGCATCAGTTCATAAAAGTCTTTCTAGATTCCTCTGAAACTGTCCATTTTTATAGCACTGTAATAATGTGCCATTGTATTTATGTGCTATAATTTGTTTAGCCATTCTAATAGGAGGATATACTTTTAGTTTTCAAATTTTGGGCTACCACAACCACAACTGCTAGAAATGTTTTTATACATGATAAGCCTTTTCCTTTGACTTCTTTGGAGTATAGGTCTAGTGGTAGTGTAACCAGGTGAAAGGTCACATACAGTTTGGTAACTTTCCAGACCAAAATGCTTTCCAGAATGGCTGGAAAGGGCAAGACAAGACCTTCTTTTTGAAAAGCTGAAGGTTAGTATTCATAAGTCTTATTAGTAATAGAGATTTTGGCATTAAAACTTGCTAATAAAGACTGATTATTCAGAAAACGCTATTAAGAATCACCAAGCACTTGAGACATCTAACTTGAGGCTCCTCAAATGAGTTGGTACTATAGATAATATTATCCAATCTGGACAAATAAGAAAAATAAGGTTCAAGGAAATAAAATTATATGTTCATGGAAACAAAGCCAATAGGCTAGCAGTAGCATGATTTCAATTCAGATCTTCATAACTACCAAATGCAGCATTTTATCTCTAAGCTATGATGTGGGCTTTCCAGCTCTAAGAGGGAAAAAAATCTTTCTAATGGAGGACCAGTTTTTAAGAATTCTCCCACTGGACTGTGGCTTATATTTCCAAGTTTAAGTATGAGAAGCACTGTAAACTTACCTTTCTAAGTCCAGCTCTAGAAACTTGTTCCTCCCTGAAAGGTTAGTTTAACAGGGGCAGAATTCAATTTAAACATCAATTTTGAAGGTTCTAGAAAATATGATTTTATGCCACTGTGTGGGATAAAAATCCAATTCCTGATTCAAAATCATTACTCAGAGATTTCTCAAAGTGAAAAATAGTTTATTTGAATTTCGCGAAATTCACTGGGACAGTCATTCCTCTGGGGGGGGGGGACGGCACAGCCAGGAGAGGAAGGAGTGCACCCCCCTGCTCACCTGAGCCCAGACCTATAGGGAAAGAAAAGGGAGGCCCACCCCCAGGCCTGTCAATCTCAGAACAAAGCACTTCCCGCCCACTCAAGGCCCACTGATATCAACCAGACCCTTCAACAACTGGCAGACTGGTTCTGGTTTGCCTTTGATATTCTAATACGCCACAATTTATCTCTCTTCCTACAACAGGATCCCCAACGAAAAACCCTACCAATCTCTCAAAATCATTACTCTGAGAAGTCCTCAGTTTCCCATCTCATTCACCACCAAAAAGAAAACTCTGTCTCTGTAGAGTTATTTTTCATAAAATTGATAGTTGGGATCTAACAAAAAGAATCTCTCAAAACAATACATGAGACAAACATGGATCTTTGAAATGGGATTATCATAGAGAAATACAAATTAAGGCAACTCTGACATACCACTACACACTTCTCAAATTGGCTAAAATGACAGGAAAAGATAATGATAAATGCTGGAGGGGATGTGGGCAAACTGGGATACTGATACATTGTTGGTGAAGTTGTGAACAGATCCAACCGTTCTGGAGAGCAATTTGGACTATGCTCAAAGGGTTATCAAACTGTGCATACCTTTGAATCAACAGCATCTCTACTGAGTCTATATCCCAAAGAGAACATTAAAAAAGGAAAAGGACCCACATGTGCAAGAATGTTTGTGGCAGCCCTTTTTCTAGTGGCTAGAAACTGAAAACTGAGTGGATGCCCATCAATTGGAGAATGGCTGAATAAATCATGGTATATGAATGTTATGGAATATTATTGTTCTGTAAGAAACGACCAACAAGAGGATTTCAGAAAGGCCTGGAGAAACTTACACGAACTGATGCTAAATGAAGAAAGTAGAACCAAGAAAACATGGTACAGCTACCATCATATGTAACGGTGATAAACTGGAACTATTCCCAATAAGATCAGGAGTGAAACAAGGTTGCCCACTATCACCATTACTATTCAATATTGTATTAGAAATGCTAGCTTTGGCAATAAGACAAGAAAAAGAGATTAAAGGAATTGGAGTAGGTCATGAGGAAACCAAATTATCACTCTTTGCAGATGATATGATGGTCTACTTAGAGAACCCTAGAGAATCAACAAAAAAACTATTAGAATTAAACCACAACTTTAGCAAAGATGCAGGATACAGAATAAATCCACATAAATCATCAGCATTTTTATACATCACTAACAAAATCCAACAGCAAGAGATACTAAGAGAAATTCCATTTAAAATAATTAATAGGATAAAATATTTGGGAATATATCTGCCCGGGGAAAGTCAGGATTTTATATGAGCAAAACTACAAAATACTCTCCACACAAATAAAGTCAGATCTAAACAATTGGAAAAATATCAAGTGCTCTTGGACAGATCGAGCTAATATAATGAAGATGGCAATACTACCTAAACTAATCTATTTATTTAGTGCTATACCAATCAAACTCCCAAGAGATTATTTAACTGACCTAGAAAAAATAACAACAAAATTCATCTGGAAAAACAAAAAGTCAAGAATTTCAAGGGAATTAATGAAAAAAAATGCAAATGAGGGTGGCCTAGCTGTACCAGATCTAAAACTATATTATAAAGCAGTGGTCACCAAAACCATTTGGTATTGGCTAAGAAACAGAGTAGTTTATCAGTGGAATAGGTTAGTTTCACAGGACAAAATAGTCAATGACTATAGTAATCTAGTGTTTGACAAACCCAAAGACCCCAGCTTTGGGGATAAAAACTCACTATTTGACAAAACACTGCTAGGAAAATTGGAAATTAGTATGGAAGAAACTAGGCACTGACCCACACCTAACACTGTATATACCAAGATAAGGTCAAAATGGATTCATGATCTAGACATAAAGAATGATATTATGGACAAATTAGAAGAACGTAGAATGGTTTACCTCTCAGATCTGTGGAGAAGGAAGGAATCTGTGACCAAAGAAGAACTAGAGATCATCATTAATCACAAAATAGATAATTGTGACTATATCAAGTTAAAAAGTTTTTGTACAAACAAAATGAATGCAGATAAGATTAGAAGGGAAGCAATAAACTAGGAAAACATTTTTACATTCAAAGGTTCTCATAAAGTCTTCATTTCTAAAATATATAAAGAATTGACTGAAATATATAAGAATTCAAGCAATTCTCTAATTGATAAATGGTCAAAAGATATGAACAGACAATTTTCAGATGAAGAAATTGAAACTATTTCTAGTCACATGAAAAGGTGCTCCAAATCACTATTGATCAGAGAAATGCAAATTAAGACAACTCTGAGATACCACTACACACCTGTCAGATTGGCTAAGATGAAAGGAAAAGATAATGACAAATGCTGGAGATGTGGGAAAACTGGGACACTGATAAATTGTTGTTGGTGGAACTGTGAACAGATCCAACCATTCTGGAGAGCAATTTGGAACTACACTCAAAAAGTTATCAAAATGTGCATACCTTTTGACCCAGCAGTGTTTCTACTGGGCCTATATCCCAAAGAGATCTTAGAGGAGGGAAAGGGACCCACATGTGCAAGAATGTTTGTGGCAGCCCTTTTTGTAGTGACTAGAACTTGGAAACTGAATGGATGCCCATTAATTGGAGAATGGCTGAATAAATTATGGTATATGAATGTTATGGAATATTATTGTTCTATAAGAAATGACCAGCAGGATGATTTCAGAGACGCCTGGAGAGACTTGCATGAACTGATGCTGAGTAAAATGAACAGAACCAGGAGATCATTATACACGGCAACAGCAAGACTATATGATGATCAATTCTGATGAACATGGTTCTCTTCAACAATAAGGTGATTCAAACAAGTTCCTATTGTTCATCAATGAAGACAGTCAGATACATCCAGAGAGAGGCCTATGGGAACTGAGTGTGGACCACAACATTTTAATACTTTCTGTGAATATTTACTTACATTTTGTTTTCCTTCTTAAGTTGTTTTTTTCTCTTTCTAGATCTGATTTTTCTTGTGCAGTTAAGATAACTGTATATATATATATATATACATATATTGGATTTGTCATATAATTTAACATATTTAACATGTATTAGACTACCTGTCATCAAGGGGTGGGGGTAGAGGGAAGGAGGGGAAAAATTTAGAACAAAAAAATTTTTTTTTGCAAAAGTCAATGTAGAAAAATCACTCATATGTCCTGTAAATAAAAAGCTTTAATTAAAAAAAAAAAAAAAGAAAACATGCTACACAGCAACAAGATCATGTAATGATCAACTCTGATAGACTTGGCTCTTTTCAACACTGAGGTGATTCAGGCCAATTCCAAAAGACTTGAGAGAGCCATCTGCATTCACTTCCATTTATACAATTCTAATTTTTAATAAATTATTTTCTTCAATTAGGTTTTTAAATTTCTCTTTGCATTTGGCCAACTGAACATTTAAATGTTATTGTGTTCATTGGATTTTTTTTTTCCATTTCACAAATTCTATGTTTCAAGGAATTTTCTTTTTCCATTTCACCAAAACTTTTTTTTTTTTTGCTTTTTGCTGAGGCAATTGAGGTTAAGTGACTTGCCCAAGGTCACACAGCTAGGGAATGTTAAGTGTCTGAGACCAGATTTAAACTCAGGTCCTCCTGACTTCAGGGCTGGTGCTCTATCCACTGTACCACCTAGCTGTCCCAAAAACTATTTTTTAAGGAATGATTTTCTTCAGACAATTTCAGTGTTTCCTTTTGCAAAGCTCTCATTTCCTTTTCCCATTTTTCTTCTAATTCTCTTTTAAGATCCTTTCTGAATTTTTCCAAGAGAGCTTTTTGAGATGAAGACCAACTTGTATCACCTTTTGAGGCTTAATTTGGAGACATTTTGCCTTTAGGATCATCAGGATCTGAGATCTGTTCTTTCCTCTCTCCATAAAAGCTACCTATAGTCAGAATTTTTTGCTTTTTTGCTCATGTTTAAAGGTTGAGGGCTGCTTTTAGGGGAAAGGGGAGCTTGTCCCAAGCTTCCCCTACAGGTGACAGCAGCTTCACACTGCCCTAGAGCGGGTGCTACAGTTTACTTCTCATGCTAGGTAGACATGGCTAAGTCCAGCTTGTTATGCTGGGGTTCAGGGGCTCACTATTTGTCTTCTATAGTTGTGTTGGAGGTCTCACAGTTTGTCTGCTGATCCACTGGCTTCTGAAGCAGGCCAGAATAGCAAACGACGGTGTAGATTCCATTAGATCCTTCCCCCTCTTCCCACCTCCCGACCCATTCCTGGGTCTATCTGTGCTGTATCTGTACTTGGCTGCCTCCCCTACTCCCATCCCTGCCCAATTAAGA
Source organism: Myrmecobius fasciatus (assembly GCA_023553655.1). NCBI lineage: Eukaryota > Metazoa > Chordata > Mammalia > Dasyuromorphia > Myrmecobiidae > Myrmecobius > Myrmecobius fasciatus. The sequence continues at coordinate 26,147 of JAJPUD010005461.1, forward strand.
CAGAACTTTCCTCAAGTTCTTCCAAGATATCTTCTGCTGGAAATTTGTTACATTCCAAATATTTATGGATTCTATCACTCTAAAACCCATTCAGAGGCTTGATGTGGGGGAAGCCAGGAAGAACTCAGAAAAAGACCTTGTCTACTCTCCACCATCTTAGCTCTGATCCCCACATTTCGATATTGGACAAAATGAGGCCCACTTTTCCAGGTTTCCAATGCCTCTACCTATCTACTCCTGTCTTTGCCATGCTGTCATCTGACAATAGCAAAAAGTACTTTGAAAACAAAGAAAGCAAAATAATAAAATTCACTGATTTAAAATTACTTATATTTGTAAAAAGCTGCTTCAACTTCTCCTTCCTTAATTTCTAATCTCTAAATGCTAAAGGTTCCCCCCACTCTGCTACCAGAAGAGCAACTATAAAAACAAAACACTCCCCTCCAAAAAACTTTAAGTTTTGAAGAGACTGTTGAATTCTAAGTAGAAGAGAAAAAATGAAAGTTCATGTGAGAAGCTAAAACTAAGAGAACTTGCTGACCTGACTCATACTTAGGGCACAAATCCTTGATTCCAAAATGTCTTCAAATTATTTGATGATGGTTCCTTTTACTTTGTTATGCTGCCTAATATTTAATCAATCCAACATTTTAAAAGACTAACAAGCATCTTCCTTGAAAAATGAAAATATCTCTAGGAAGGTAGTTCTAGGACTTGCAGTATTTCAGTTATTGTTTAAAAAAAAAAAAAAAAAGTTCTCCAAAGGGCTCTCCTCCAAGCTGACATTAGTGAGAAAATGAGAATTGTACATGGGGAATCTGGGAGCATTCACTTGTCTTCTTATGGAAGAGTCATGGAACCATGGCTTAAATTATTTCACATTCCTAACGTGGGGTGTTGAGAAGCTAGTTAAGGGCTAGAAAAAATTTACCTGGTTAGAGTCTTGTAAGTCTCATCAAAAGGTGTTTAAATAATATAAGTATAACTGACAATATATTGGTTTAAAGTTTGCACAGTGCTTCACATAGATTACACCACAAAGGATGCAGAATTACACTTTCCAGAATTTCTCATCTCTCCTGTGCTGCCTTCCTTTGGTTAATTTTAGGCCATAAGGACTTTGCCTTTCCTTTTTTTAATGAACCTATTGAAATACATTTTCTAAAACTCTTGGGTACACGTTAAACTTTTCCCAATTTTCTCCTGACTCTATCATAAATTCTAAGGTGCAGTGATAACTTGCCCCAAAAGTTCTCAAAGGTCCCTAAGCAGCCAGATTATCCTTGTTATTGAGAATCAAATCTCAGAATAAAAGTCACTTCCTTCATTTACCTTTTTAAGAGTAAAATTATCATTAAGATAAATTAAGAAATTATTATCTTCTCAGCTTTTGGCAATTATCCAGTTATCTCTGGATAACTGAAGTCCTCCTAGTATCACTATAATATCATGCTTCTATTAAGAGACTTGTCATTGCCCTCTTCCCCCCAAACTCCACATCTAATAATAATGCTAACTAACATTTATAATTACCTACCTTCATAGAGGTATACAGCACTTTAAGCATGTAGGCTATATCTACACGTGCAGGATGTCCTGGAAGTATTAATTTAGTTAAAGCTTATAACTACACTAAGACTTTTGGGATACTTTGTTCTTATCTCATTTGAGCGTCCCAACAATGCTGTGAGGAAGGTATATAGATATTATTATTCCCATTTTACAACAGAAGAAACAAGCTCAGAGAAGCACCTTTCTATGTAGCAAAGCTATAGTACAGTTTGAAGACATTTCTTTTCTTTCTGTCTTTGTTGATTATCATCCAAATGTTCTCTACTATGGACCATTTGATTCCTAGAAGAATATATCTTCTTACTGGATAATGCCGTCTTGTGCCTCTCTCCTCTTTTATTTACCCTCTACTTTTTGAATAAGGTACACCCTTCCAGAGCCATATCCCAGCCATGGGTTCTACCATACTAAGTCTCAATAATACCTGTTATATCAAATTTGCCTCCTTTTGTGATTTACTTTATTTTATTTTGCTTTGTGCATTTGTGTTTAGACAGCAGAGGCTAGAGAGTTTGCTGCTACATTGTCTGGGTTTTTGTGCCATGTAAAAATCAGGGCATCTTTGTTCCTATTCTTCCTAGAGCATAGCTTCTTTCTGTAATGTTTAGCTTGATCAATATCCTACTTATATCAGGGCAGCTAGGTGGCACAGTGGATAGAGCACCAGCCCTGAAGTCAGGAGGACCTGCGTTCAAATTTGGCCTCAGACGCTTAGCATTTCCTAGCTGTGTGATCCTGGGCAAGTCACTTAACCCCAATTGCCTCAGGAAAAAAAAAATCCTGCCTATATCTTGTTTGTACATAATTGTTTGCAGGTTATCTCCCCTAACAGATTGTAAGCTCCTTGAGGAGAGACTGTCTTCCACCTTTCTTTGTGTCCCCAGTGCTTAGTCTGACACATACTAGGTGCTTAATAACAATGCTAATTGTCTGACTGACATAGGTAGTTTTCTCCTTTTTGCATCCTTTATAATGTAATCTATGTGAAGCACTCTGTAAACATTAAAGCAACAAATATGTGTGTGTATATATATATATATACATACATATCTGTATTTATAAATTTACACACACAATAAAAATATATAGTATATGTCAATATAAATGGTTTCTTCTCTAATATTATGTATTTTGCTTTATTATGCCCACACGCATTAAGAAAAGGTGCACAGGCTTCACTATACTATTAAACCAGTCCATGACACAGTAAGAACCCTGGAGTTATACAATCTACATTCCAGGGTACTGAAAGATACCACTACTGAAGCACTATTAGTGATTTGTGAAGGAAGATGGAAAACCAAAGAGGTGCCACAGGTTTGTTTGTTTTTTTATATAAAGCTTTTTATTTACAAAACATATGAGTGACCTTTCAACATTGACCTTTGCAAAAACTTTTTTTTCCCCAAGCTTTTCCCCTCCTTCCCCCTACCCCCCACCCCCAGATGACAGGTAATCTAATACATGCTAAATAGGATAAATTATATGACAAATACATGTATACATATCTATACAGTTATCTTACTGCACAAGAAACATCAGATCTAGAAAGCGAAGAAGAAAAAAACAACCTAAGAAGGAAAACAAAATGCATGGAAATATTCACAGAAAGCGTTAAAATGCTGTGTTGTGGTTCACTCTCAGTTCCCACAGGCCTCTCTCTGGATGTATATGACTATCTTCATCGCAGAACAACTGGTTTGAATCACATCATTATTGAAGAGAACCATGTCCATCAAAATTGATCATCGTATAGTCTTGTTGCTGTGTATAATGTTCTCCTGGTTCTGCTGATTTCACTCAGCATCAGTTCATGCAAGTCTCTCCAATCCTCTCTGAAATCCTCCTGTTGGTCATTTCTTACAGAACAATAATATTCCAAAACATTCATATACCATAATTTATTCAGCCATTCTCCAATTGATGGGCATCCCTTCAGTTTCCAGTTTCTTGCCATTACAAAAAGGGCTACCACAAACATTTTTGCACATGTGGGTCCCTTTCCCTCCTTTAAAATCTCTTTGGGATATAGGCCCAGTAGAAACACTGCTGGGTCAAAGGGTATGCACAGTTTGATAACTTTTTGAGCATAGCTCCAAATTGCTCTCCAGAATGGTTGGATCCGTTCACAGTTCCACCAACAATGTATCAGTGTCCCAGTTTTCCCACATCCCCTCCAACAGTTATCATTATCATTTCCTGTCATTTTAGCCAATCTGACAGGTGTGTAGTGGTATCTCAGAGTTGTCTTAATTTGCAGGTGCCACAGGTTTGGAAAAAAGAAAACGATACCTACAAATTAAAGGCCACTGACTTTAATTTTGATTCCTGGAAAAATTATAGAATATATTATTAAAGGAAAGCAGGGATCACCATAAACTAAAAAGGCTTTACCCCAAACAGGTCACTCCAGATTAACCTCATTTCTTCCTTTTTTTTCTTAATAGGATTGACTAGACCAGTAAATCAAAAAAACACTGTAGATATTATTTACCCAGACTTTAGGGCATACTCAGTTGGATAAATGCCTTTGATTTGAGCATTCCCTCCAGTGACTCCCATCACACTTTCTCCATACTTGTCTATTCTGTGAGACTTTCATCCAAATCCTACCTTAAGATCATGCTGGAAACCCCTATTGTCTTCTTATGTGATAGGATCAGTAGAGTTTCCAGTCATCTATCTGTCCATTAAGACTAACTCTTCTTGATATTTCAAACCAGCTCCAATTGTTCAGTGATGAAGAAAGCCATATATACCCAAAGAGAGGGATCTGAATGTGGATCACAACATAGCATTTTCATGCTCTCTGTTGATGTTTCCTTGAACTATGTTTCCCTTCTCAGATTTTTTTTTCTTATAGATCCAATTTTTCTTGTGCAACAATATAATTGTATAAATAAGCATACACATTCTATTTGCCAAGTATTTTGACATAGTTAATATGTATTGGAGTTCTGTCATCTAGGGGAGAGGGTGGAGGGGAGGGGGGAATAATTTGTAATAGAAACCTTTGCAAGGGTCAATGTTGAGAAATTACCCATGCATATGTTTTGCAAATAAAAAGCTTTAATAAAAAATATTTTAAAAAAAACTAACCCTTCTTTTTCTGTGATATGAATTCTTGAGGATATACATTACTTCTGTTCTTTTTCAGAGTTTCTGAATGATTATAAGTTATAGCCTACTCATACAAACCATATATCTTTCCATTTTGCCTTTTCTGTGAAGCTTACTTTTAGTTTTTTGGAGGCAATGGTGTTCTAGGGCTTATTACCACACAACACAATTCCAGTAAAATGTCTGCATTGAAAATACAAACATGATTCAGAGAGAGGACTAAGTATGGATCACAACATAGTATTTTCACTTGTTTTGTTATTTGCTTGCATTTTGTTTTCTTTCTCATTTTTTTTTTCTTTTGTGAGCTGATTTTTCTTGTGCAGTATGATAATTGTGGAAATATGTATATAAGAACTGCATGTGTTTAACACATAGGATTACTTGCAGTTTAGGTAAAGGGTGAGAGGAAGAGAGGGAGAAAACAATTTGGAATACAGGGTTTTGCAAGGGTGAATGTTTAAAACAATGCATATGTTTTGAAAATAAAAAGTTTTTTAAAAAAAGAAAGAAAATATAAGCATGTTCTCATGGGATGCTTGGGGATCAAAAGATTTTTTAAAAAGTGCTTTGCACTTTCTGAAAGCTATCTAACCCACTCTCCTCTTCCTTTTCACCTTTGAGTCCAGCTCATCATGCATTTGCAATGTCAATCCCAGATAGATAGTTATGTCTCTATATTTGCACATATATGTATATAATCTAAATGTATATGTATATTGTTTACATATATTATATATATTTACATCTCCACATCTCTCTCTCTCCATATATATACACACACATATACATACACATACACACACACACACACACACACACACACACACACACACATACACACCTTTCCTTCCTGGGTGTCCATTCATTTGAATGAAGAAATCTAGGCAATAGATATTTTTTATCCATTTAGTTCCTCCTATATGACTCTCCAGACCAAGTGGGTCACAATCAGGACTTTCTGCAATATCTTGGAGCTTAATGCAATCAACACATTATAATTCTCCTAAAGGAGTTTCTGGAGGAAATGAACATCCATGGAGAATCCATTCTTGATCTGGACCCTCAAGAACTTTCTCCATCATGATGAGGACCACTTTTGTTGAGCATCTGATCTTCCTATTTTATTTTTCAATTCATACTTATTATTAGAGGGCTAATTAGGCTTTCTTTTTTTTTCTGTTATTATATCTTCCAAGGAATTCTGGATGATCTTGACATATAAACAAGAAATAATTCATTGTAAATGATCCTTTAAAGCAATATTTTTATTCTACTGAGTCAACTTTTTTTTTCATAATCAACCAACAATAAGCATAATGAGCCAATCATTACATCTTTTAGTCAATTGTGAGACGTTAAAGATGTGGTTTACTGTTAAATTTTGCTTATGAAAGTCTGCTTGGTCCCTTCTAAGGATACTGAAAAGGTACTCAGTTTATGTATATACAACCCTCATAAAGATTTTGGATAACTGGAATGCAGGAAAATGTCAGTGGTTATTGTCAGTGGTTAAAGTTTTCTTGGTCACCTTTTTTTGTGTGCCATCAACAGATCCAAGATTTTTTCACATGTTTTTGATATCTTCCTATAGATGTCTTATGAATCAGTCATGCAATGCATTCCAGCAGATATCTGAACTCATATACTTAATCCAATCCAGCTTCTTTTCCCATCTTTGTTATCTTTAGTACTCAGGTATTGTATTGTTCTGGTTACAAGGGTGGATGTTTCACTATTTTTAAAAGGGAAAACATTTTGTTATAATAGTTCATGTATGTACTTTCCACTTCTGCTCTTTACATTTTCATTCTTGAATGCCCTTGGAATCACTCTGTTTAATTGACTAACTTGGCAAGTTTTCTTTACAGTGGTTTTACTTTTCATTGCTTCTCCCTGCTTTAAGAGACAATATTGCTCATAATCACCTATTATACTTTTTTTAAAAAACATTTCATAGATAACATCCTAACCCAGTATTCCTTTTGCTGTCTTATCTCTTCATTTGATCAATAACCTACCCATTTGTTGACTATCATTCCTTCTGGATTCTTTTGGTTTCCATGCTGTAGCAAATAATTTAAATTTATTATAACTATATATACATAAATATAAATTATTAATCACTGTTGATTTCTGTTCTTTTCTGTTGTCTACCCTCATTTTATTTTGTTATATATTTTGCTCTTGGCTCTGATAAGTTGATAGTTTGACAGTGCACAGATGCTGACTCAGGAACAACTCCCACATCCATTACAAGTCTTTTACTGTTTGTTAAAATGTGCTCAATTTTATTCTTAGGGATATTATTTATTGTTTTCAAATTCTTCCTGTAAAGAAAGCATGGTTCTCACTAACTTTTTCATAATATGGTATGAGACTTCTGTATAATCTACAAGTCTTTCGGCTTAGCTCATTTCTTTCTATTTTTCTTTCCATCCTCACCTTTTCCCATCTTGGCATCAAATCACTAAATGTCAATTTGATTTGGAATTCTTATTAGAATTTCAAGTTTTTCATATAATTTTTATAATCACTTTTCCTTGGCTACCAATATTGCATCTAAGTACAATTATGTTTATGATTGGGATTTAAAAATCACTAGAAATGTAATGTGCAATAACCAAATATCTCCTGCAATAGTAGTTCTTGTAGCTTTGGGACATACAATAAAATTTATCCTACCAACTCTTTTCTGTTTCTCCAATAAATACTTGTAAATGATCCTTCCATTTAACCATAACATCCTTCTTTCTTTTGGTTACATTTATAGCAACAATGTTCAGACTGATATGATTCAACTTCTGCAATACATGCTTTCATTAGTCGCTGGATAAGGATCCCACATTTAGATTACCAAAAGTCAAATTAAAGCCCATTGACAGTCTGAAAACGGTGTGATTCTTTGCACCCTCTGCTTCCTTTTTCCACCACTTTGCCACAGTCACTGGAAAAGCAAAGGACCAAGGGCCATTTAATAATTTCTTCTTTGTTTCCTAAGTTGCCATTATCAAGAGCTGCATCATCAGCTGGCCACCCTACCAATGATGTGCCTCTCTATTATTCGCTAGGTTGGTGCTCCTAAAACATATTAAATCTTTTTTCAGAGCCTTACTTCTAACATGATAAAACTTGTCAGCTCTTCTGCTCCATTGGCAAACCTTTGAGAATCCAAAATCAGGTGATCAGGATATTATTGTAGCTAAAGTTAACCTTAATGTTAATGTTTACATTTCTTGTGAAATATTTGACAAATCCTTCTTGCCCTTTTGTGGATAAGAGAGAAAAACATTGGGAAACAGAATGGAAGCTGGTTTAAGATCCACTTAAATGGTCAGGCCATTTAACCAACCAGGTTTGATATCAACTTGGTCTTGGCAACTGAGGGCACAGTGGATAGAGTACCAGGCCCAGAGTTAGGAAAACTTCCTGAGTTCCAATCTGACCTCAGACATGTATTAACTGCATGATTCTAGGCAAGTCACTTAACTGTCTGCCTTAGTTCCTCATCTATACAATGAACTGGAGAAAAAAAATGGCAAACCATTCCAGTCTCTTTGCCAAAGAAAACCCCAAATGAGATCACAAAAAAAATTGGACAAGATTGAAGAACAACAACATAATTGGGACACTGTCTATAAAGGAGTACTTCGTGCACAGTATTTTGCAAACTTTAAACTGCTATGTAAATGACAATTTTTTAGTGTCTTCTTGGTCTTCAAGATGAGACACACCATGCCAAGCCTACAAACTTAAGCCCAAATCAAACCACATCTACAATACTATGCTCAATCTTGAGACCACATTTTAGGAAAGACATTAATAATCTGGAAAGCATTTAAACTCAAGTGACTGAGATCATGCTTTTTGAGGACTAGTGGAAGGAATGGGCTTGGATAAAAGAGAGAACTTGGTGTGTACATGTCGGTTGTATTTAAAGGACTCTTTTGCAAAAGGGGATCATACTCTGCTAGGCTCTGGAGAGCAGAATCGGAAATAAAATTCAGAAGCTACAGAAAGACAAATTAAATTCATCCTTGACTAGCAATGAGGGGGAACTTCCTAGCAATCACAGATATCCAAAAGTGAAATGGGGGCCTTGAGAGATAGTGAGTTCCCATTCACGAATGATCTTCAAATAATAGCAAGTATGTGGCAAGGGGGATTCTTGTCCAGGTATGGCTTTTTGAGTTCCTTTCCAATGCTGAAATTTTGTAATAACCTTCTTTATTTCTCAAAGTAAAGCTGCTATAGTAGGTAGCTTAGAGAAGCATAATAGCTTTGGAAGCTGCCTATTTGGTATGAGATAGAATGACAGAATTAAGAAGGCACAAAAATGTAAAAATCAAAGAAGAATCAATTATTTCAAAATTATCTGCATCACAGGATCACAAATTTAAAATTGGAAAGGCTTTGAAAGATTATCTGGTCCAACTCTTTTTTTTTTTGGTCTTTTCTTCCTCTTTCTTTTTAACAAATAAGGCACAAGAATATAGAGAAGTTAAGTCATGTGGCCAAAGTCACACAGCTACTAAACATCAGACTTAGAATTTGAATTCTCCTCTTTGATAAGATCCCTAATTCTCAGGACCCATCACTCAGGGTAGTATTGCTTGATCTTGAGACTGGGAACTAAACCATGTATAACATTGCTCCTATGGGAAAATACATTCTCAATTTCATATTTCTGACTTACTAGTGGGCTTTTATTAACACAGACTAAGTAGGTCATAAAAATCAGCACAACTCCAGAGCCTGAAGGAAATTAAACAGGGTTTCTAAAAAAAAAAAAAAAAAAACCAGGGAGAATTTTAATGCATATTGAAACTCAGACTCCAAACAATTGCATTATACATTTTTCTTACTTCCCAACACTGGATGCCTTTTTGCTATGATGCCAGTAGAATGGAAAAGGCTTGTGAAAATCTTATGGAGCAACAAACAATTGGAGGGAGATGATTTTTGTGTGTGTGTGTATGTGAAAGATTAAGAAAATAATGGAGTGAATGTGTAATTTTCAAGACTCTGTGAACTGAGGTATCAAGAGCAGAAAGCTTCCATGGGAAAACCTCAAAGTAGAGATCTAGGAAGTTCAGGGGAGAAAGCATGAAGCAAGGTGCTAGAATGTTCAGATCAAGAAAGCCCAAGTCCAGGGGCTTTACAGTCCCTACTACTTTGCCAAACGAGGCTTTGAACTTCAGACACCTAAGGGATCTAATCCTTGGAATTTTAGCAAGGAATCCATGTGACCTAGGGTAATACCAAGCAAGACTCACCACCCCATCTGAAAATGTAGGAAGAAACAGGATCTGGCATAAAGCCCCGTGTTTAGGAATTAAAGCTGGAAAGAAAAATAAATTATAAAAAATCCACAAGAGTAAAAAGAAAAATTATTGCAAATATATCAACTGCAAACAAAAAAAAAAAAGAGAGGGGGGGCATTTTCTGTAAGGATCACCTGACTATATAGAAGATATAAAGGAAAAGAATAATTAAAAATTCCAGAGGGCAAAAAAATTGAAGGAGAATAAATAGCTTAGAAGAGAAAAATATCAAACCTAGGTATTTCTATCTAGGAAATAGAATCTCTGAAAACTAGAACAGATCAAACAGAAATCATGGTAGGAAATATTAGATAAAAATCAAAAAGCCTGGGGAAAGGGAGAAAAAGAAAATGCAAAATACTTGATATCAAAAACAATTGACCTGAATAACAGAATTGGACTTGCTAAAAGATAGGTTTTTTTGTTTTTTAATGCAGGATATTATATTTTCAAGAAATTATAAATAAAAGCTTCACGGATCTATTAGAACCAGAGAGGAAAGTAAAAATAGAATCCAGAGAACATTTCCTGAAAAGGACTCTAAAAGGAAAAGTCATGGGTAGGAATGTCATAGACAAAATCCAGAGCTCCAGTATCAAAGCAAAAATACTACAAGAATTCAGGAGTACAAATTCCAAGGAGCTATTAAATGAGATGAGATTTTGGAATACAATATTTAAAAAAGGCAAAAAGTATAGGCTTATAACCATTAATAACTTATTTTGAAAAAAATGGGTATAATCTTTTGGGGGAAATGAATAAGGAATTTGGAAGAATTACTGATTTAAAAAAAGATGACTAGAAGTGAGTAGGAACTTTAAAATGCAAGTCCTGAAATCCAGCGAAACTCAAAAAGAAACTGATGTGAGCAATTAGAAGGAAGTAGATGATGGTGTAGTGCTAACACACTAATGAGGTAGAAGAAATATGCATTCAGAACCTTAAAGTCTTCAAAGGGAATTAAGACAAAACAAAAACAAAAAAACCCACAGAGGTAATAAGAGTGGACTGGCTTTGTTATGAAGGTTTGAAGATGGGAAAAAGAAGAGAAAGATAAAAAGAGAAAGGTACAGAAAAGTACAGAAAGGGCAAATAAGGAAGTAGAACTTGAAGGCAGCGTAAGAGAATATATAAACAGAAAGGGTCAGTGTGGACAAAGGAGAATTACACATACACACACACACACACACACACACACAGAGCATTTAATGTATAAATACCTTAAATTCAATAGGAAAAGAAGGCAAGATAAAAGTTAAGAGGAAGAATAATACCCCAGGCAGGGTATAATTACAAACAAAATAAATTTCTTGACCTGAAGGTCTAGGGGGTAGTGGAATGTGGGACAAAGAAATGAACTAGAATCTAAGAGGGTGCTTCAAAGTGTCTCTTTAAACATCAGGGTATGGATGAATGAATTACAGTATTTGAATATAATGAACGAAACATTATATATCATAAACAAAAACAAAAGGCATGATTTGAGAGAATTTAGAGTAATATGTGAACCAGGAAAATAAGGTATATGAGAACAACAACTCTATAAAGAAAATAAAATTTAAATATTTAATAAAGCCATTTTTCTACCAACTATGTCTTCAGAGGTGCTATGGTGGAAAATGTTATTGATCCCTTAACAGAAAAGTGACAGACACAAAGTATAGAGACAGCAAGTAGTTTTGGACATGGCTACTATGTGGACTCACTTCGCTTATTTGTAACAAAGGTTTCTTCCCCTCTCCTTATAAGTTAATTGGGGAGGTGAATAGGGGAATAGAATAAACAATATTGATAACTTTAAAAAAGACAGCTATTTTAACATTTTTCAAATGTTCAAGAGAACAGGAAAAAAAACTTAAAAGGAAGCACAGAAAAGCAAGACAGTTTTGAAAATAACATCTAAAATTTATTATATACCTTTTTAAAGTAAGCAGCTTGTTATGGAAATTTAGAGTCTCACAGAGAATCCTATTATTGTAGTTTCTTCTCTATATATGGAAATGACTTTTTTAAAAAACTTTTTGCTTAAATTTGGACTAGAAATAAAATATAAAGAAAGTACTGGAAACATTTACTTAGGATCAGCAAGAAAAAATTTTATCTTATAAAAGAAGACTTTGACTATTACTAAACTTCATTTCCTGTAAGGCAAAGGTTCTTAAGCTGTTTAATATGATGAACCCTTTGGCAGTTTGGTCAAACCTATGAATGCCTCAGAATGATGTTTTTAATAAATAAACTAAATCTACTGTAATAAAACTATCAAAATATTAATACAAACAAGTCTATATATCCCAGGCTAAGGAACTTTGCATTAAGTGAATAGGAAAATGGAGAGGAAATGTATCAAAATGTCTACAAAAACAATCTACAACTTCTAGAATTATGCAGCCAATAGAAATAGAGAAGTGAGTTGTGATTCTAATCTATGAGGAAAGTAGCACAAGGCTACCACATACAGTTTCTTTCTTTCTTTTTGGAGGCAAATGGGGTTAAGTAACTTGCCTCTGGTCATATACCTACTAAGTATCTGAGGACAGATTTGAACTCCCATCCTTGTGATCCCAAGGCTGATATTCTATCTACCTGTGCCACCTATCTGTCCCTACACACACACACACACACACACACACACACACACACACACACACACAGTTTCAAAACCTTTCCTCAATCCCCCTTGAACTATTCCTTTGTTCTGATTAGAAGCCTCTATTATAAGTCAAAGTCAACCTCTCTAGTATTGATTTTGATTCCATTCCCCTCCCTTCTCCTCAAGAGGAAATAATCTAAGAATTATTGGACTATCTGAAAGCCATGATCAAAAAAAGAGCCTAAACAACATCTTTCAAGAAATCATCAAGGAAAACTGCCTTGATATCCTAGAACCAGAGGGTAAAATAGCCATTGAAAGAATCCACTGATCACTTCCTGAAAGAGACCCTAAAATGAAAATTCCAAGGAATAGTATAGCTAAATTCCAGAATTTTCAGATCAAGGAGGAAATACTTTAAGCGGCCAGAAAGAAACAATTTAAATAACAAAGAGTCATAATCAAGATTACCCAGGATCTAGCAGCTTCTAGATGAAAGGATCGGAGAACCTAGAATATAATATTCTGGAAGGCAAAGGAGCTTGGACTATAACCAAAAATCAACCACCCACCAAAATTAAGCATTATCTTTCAGGGGAAAAGGTGCACATTCAATGAAAGGAGATTTTCAATTTGAATGCTCTACTCCTGTATCTCACTCTGCCCTTTCCCTGTGTGATCAAAATTACTAGCTAATGTAAATAGTTCTTTCAACCTTATCAATTAGAAAGCATTTAAATGAGTATGTGTCAAAGACTTGTTAACTGCTACAGGTACAAAAGTGAAAATATCAATCCTTGAGGAGCTTGGAACATATAGATATACATATCTACAAATATGTATCATACAAGTTATATGATATATAGAAATATATCTATTTCTATGAGGGAGGAGAAAGAGTAAGATTAGTACATTCAGGAATCAAGAAAAGTTTAATGTACAAGATGGCACTTGAAATAAAGAAAATGGGGGAATTCTAAGTGAAATTGAGGAGTGAATTTATTCCACACATGGAGGACAATCAGTGCAAAAGCAAGGATATGGGATGAAATGTTATATATGAGTTTAGATTATAGTTTAGACTATAGTTTGAAACAAGAATGAACCTCAGAGGACATCTAAACAAATCCCCTATTTTACAGATGCAGAAATTAAGGCTGAAGGAGAAGCAGTGATAAAAATGGGAATTTGAACTCAGATCCTCTGACTCCAGAGTAAGTCTACTCCTACTCCTCCTCCTGCTCCTCTTTCTTGTTACTATACTGCCTTCCTTGGCTGTAGTGCCAAGTGAGTGACAGGAAGTAGCTATAGTAAGGTGGCAAAAGTAGTTGGGGTCAGATTGTGAAGAAATTTAAACACCCAAGATTTCATATTCAATCCTAGAGGTAAAAGGGAATTTAGGAAATACCAGGAGTAATAGTCAGTCAGTGAATAAGCATTTATTAAGTGTCTACTATATGCTAGGTATTGTACTAAGTGCTAATCAGACCATGTTTAAGGAAGATCACAAACTTCCATCTTCTCTCTTCTCCCAGGTCATCCCATTATGATTGACATCTTCCCACCACCAAACCCTGGTCCCCTGAGGGATACAGTGGAAAGAAAGCTAGATGTGGAGAGGATCAGAATTTGAATCTCAGCTCTGTCATTGTCACAGACCAAGGACAAGTCACATTACCCTCTGAGTTTCAGTTTCCTTACTTATTAAATGAAGAGTTTAGACTAGAAGACCTCTAAATTTCTGATCCTTTGGTCCCATTCAGGATGGACTCCCAAGATTAGTCACTTCAAGTCTGTTTCCAGTATTAACCTAGAACAATCACTCAGATTTCATTTAACTACTAGCTTTGAAGATCACATGATTTTCACAACTCTGGAGGCTGATAATGCAAGTGGTGTCACCATTTACATTTTACAGATGTAGTCACTGAATAAAATTTCAAACTTTCACCCTCTCCATTCTCCCAGGCCATCCCATTATGACTGGCATCTTCCCACCACCAAGCCCTTGCCCCCTGAGGAAGTACTATGATAAACTGAAAAGAAAGCTAGATTTGGAGAGAATCAGAATTTGAATACCAGCTCCTATTTAAGAAGGTCCCAGTATTATAAAGTAGAACATGAAGATCCGGAACCCAGTGACTGACTCTAAATGTTCTTGCTACTCCAAGTTCTTGTTATTTTGCCTTGAAAATTCTCAACTCCAGGTAACTCATGATTACTTTCAGATCATTGTACTAATTAAGCCAACTGTGAAGTAAAGCAATCAAACCTCATCTCAAAGCTTACCTATATTCGGCAATATTTTAATTCTTTTGTTGACTCCTAATTCCATCTGTTTTCTCCCTTTATTCCCTACCCCCTACATTACTCCTAGGGCAACTAGGTGCCACAGATAATCTTGGGCCTGGAGTCAAGAAGTCTCATTTTCCGGAGTGCAAATCAAGCCTCAAATCCTACTAGCTGGGTAACCTTGAACAAGTCACTTAATCTGAATTGCCCTGCAAAAGAAAAAATAAATAAAAAGAGTTGGAGAAAGAAATGGCAAAGCATACCTGTACCTTAACCAAGAAAACTCCAAATGGGATCAAGAACAGTCAGAAATGACTGAAAACAAAAAATCCTTTTACTTTTCACAGATAACCTTCACATCATAATTTCCCTCTTCCCCTAAAAAGAGATAGTAGTAGAAGCCAAAATACCATTTTAGATCTTAATTCTACTCCTATCTTCTATAATATCTTGTCCTATCAGCTATCTTCTTATCTCACCCCATCTTATTCTTGCTCTCTACTAGCTTTTCTATCTTGGGTCATGATCAAGCCTTCTCATTCTCTCCTCCGTATCTTTCCTTCTTCCTCAAGACAAATGATCCTCTATCCCATCCTTTTATTTAGCATCCAATCTTTGTACACTCCCATATCTGCCAGTTATTAACCATGTGACCTTGAGCAAATCACTTCTCTGCATTTAATTTCCTAAATGAGGGTATTGGACCAAATGAACTTTATAGCCTCTTCCAACATAAATCTGTCATTTTATACTCCTTTATTAGATCACAAGCTACTGATGGGCAGGCACCGTGGATTAAGTTCTACACAGCCTGGCCCCTACCTATCTTTCCAGTCTCCTTGGTCACTATTATCCATCCTGAACTGTGGTCCAGACCAATTGGCCTCCCCTCCTTGCCTCAGCATTGGCAAAAGTTGTTTGCTTAACTCCTCCAATAGACTAAGAACTCCGCAAGGGAGGGATTGTCTTTTGCCTCTCTTTGGAGGCCCAGAGTTTAGCAGGGTCTAGCACAAACTGGCTGCCGCATAAAATAAACTGATTGGTTGGCAGCCGCTCCTTCGTTACCTGTGCTTAAAAGTCACTCTCTTCATTTGAGACACATGAAGGTTTTCCTTGTCCCCTCCAAAGACTAATGTTGTCCCCTCTAAATTACCTTGCATTTAACAACTTTGCATATATATGTGGATGCATATATCTATATCTATGTTTGTCTTTATTCACTTTATATTGAAGCCGAAAGTGTTTCTTTATGTATTTGTATTTCCACTGGAAGGAAAACTCCTTGAGAGTAGGGATTGTTCCATGCTTTATATGCCTGTATCCCTAAAGTTCAGCATGGTGTTCTGTACATAGCAGGTACTCAATACATCTTTTTTGGTCTGTATTCCTACCGCTTAGCAGAGCGTCGTAAAGACAACGGACTGTTGAGTGAATATTGGATACTGAAAAGGAAACTGGTTTAAAGGGTGGAGTGGATGAAAGTGAAGGGGCCAAGGGAGGAGGAGTAACATACCTTTAAAGTGCAGCTCGCTTTTCGGGTTTAGACAAGACACTCCCTTCTCGTACTACAGAAAGCCTGGACGCCAGGACACAGCGCCCCTCTCCGTCCCTGACCCAGGGTGGGAGCAAAAGCTCAGGGTCCGGAAGCAGAATGCGCAGTATTAGCGGGGACAGAGCATGGCAAGAGGAGCGGAAAGCATCCCACGTGCACAGCCTCTAGACCAAGTTCACTCTTACTCTCCCACGGTCAAGACTACGCACCACCATCACCCCACCCCCGCACCCGCCACACAGCGATCACCTAGGGCCCCGGGTCTCAAACCTAGCAGAACCTTGTGGGGAAGGGCCACGTGGCTCTTTACTGAAGGGGGACAATTTTCTCCCCCCCCCCAGAGTCTGATGGGAATTGTAGTCCGGAAGTATTTTACGTGAGAGTCAGAAACTACATTTCCCGGGGGAGCTAGCGGCACTAGGAGGCCGAAGGTGGGGAGGCGGCCTCTTTTTGTTCTCGTCTGGGTGCCCTGGGCGAGGTGGGGGAGGGGAAGAAGTGCCGCTTGAGCTGGGTCTTGGAGCATCCTCTACTACCTTTGGCCTCGGCCGCCGCCGGGCCTCGGGGCCGCCAGGAAGTGGGTCTATTTCCTTTCCCTCATTCCGCCCGCCCAGACGGCGTGCTACTGTGTGGACTACCCGTCTGGCTCCGGGTCACCTGCCCCGGGGCTCTGGACCCTAGTGCTAAACACGGATTAACCTAATCGCTCCCCCGCCCACCTTTCCTTGGGTCTTGCCCCTCCTCGACTTCACTGGCTCCTATCTGCCCCGGGCTCTATTTTGCACCGTCCCCTCTTCGACCCCCCATCTCCCTGGGAGAGCTCCGAGCTGGGGAACTAGAGGGCCTTTTCTTCTCGGGTGTGGGGGCAGGGAGGGAGAGGGGGATGCACTGGGCCGAGTCCGGCCTTGGTCCGGGGGGGAAATGATGTCCACTCTCTTCTTCTCTGAATCTCCTGCCAGATAGGCTTTGGTGCCCGACGCCTGGCCCCAGGGGACTTCCGAGCGCGCCTGGCCCCGGTCGACCACCTCCCCAGATGTGCCCAGACTTAGCCGCCGGGCGCCCTCGGGCCCGTGGGAAGCCCAACATCTGCAGCCAGCTGAGCAAGAGAGCCCAGGGCTTTTTCACAAATGATGCTGGGATGGTTCAGAGGACAAATCTGGGGATCCTGAGGAAGCTAGTGTGCCAGGTAACTGGTCATTTTATTTTTACCCTCCAAATCCCTTCCGCAAACGTTTAGAAATCATTTTTAAAAAAATTTCATTTAAAAAATGTGTATCCTGAATTGAAACACCAAATAAAGTGTATTTCTCACATACCTAGAAAAAGAGCGTTGTATATAAAACTCTGGGTATCTGTTATGTACATTGCTTTTCTTTTAGAAATACAACGGTTAAAGTGATTTTCAAAGTTGTTATGCTTGTGTGTTTTCTGACTTAACTTCTATTTTCTTCTGCTTTTCAATGATTTTTTTTTAATTTATTTTTTTGATACTCCTCCCACTAAGATGGAAAAGAAGAAAAATATGCCTTTGTAATAAATATTCATAATCAAACAAAACAAATTCGAACAGTGGCTTTGTCTGGAGGGGAAAGAAGTCTTTTTCTTCTCCTTGTGTCCATCACCTCTGTCTGGAGGTGTAGAGCGAATGCTTCATTATTTGGTTTCGAGAATCATGGTTGATCATAGCTTTGATCAGAATTCTTACTCTGCCGAGATCGGTTAAAGAAAGATTTCTCTCCCCCTAGCTCCTGAAGGAGGCGATTGGTTTTGCTTGGAGTTGGGTGGGCGGAGTAGGAGGAAGAAGCAAATTGGGTTATTTTGAATGGTTTCCCTAGAAATGCTGTTGTTAAGGAAGACGTAAAGAGGAGAAGGGGTACTAAAGAGCCTGGAGATGAGGAGGTTTATTAATGTACTATTAATAGAATCTCTAGATGCTTTTATTTTATTTCTTCCTTAAATATGATTGACATTAATGAGTGACTTCATTTCATCGCAACAGATATGTGAGGAAAGTAAGGATTAAAAGCAGTAAAAATCAGACAGAGTACTTTCTCTCCCACCTGTTCAGGCCAAGCAAACTCCCATTTCCACTAGGACCCAGCTAAGCCTCCAGCCTAACTCTCCCTGTCACCATAGGTTGAAAAGTTTGACATAAAGCAAGAAAGCAGCTTTGTCGCTGGCTTACTAAACTGCCTGTTTTATTGTTTAGTGTGTGCCTAGTCAACTGTTCCTTTTATAGTGTAACTTTTTTCAATTGCTCTTTCCCCAAAAGCCTTGCTAACCTAATTTTAATATTTATAGTAGATGTGCAATAACATTTTAATGTAAGAGTGTCAGTAGAGAATGATTCACTGGTTGCCAGGTCAGTGTTGGAGTCCATTTTTTTTTTTTTACTTGAGAAGTTATCTCTAATAAATTTAGCTAATTTTAAGCTAGTACCCTGTCATTTGAAAAGAATATGAACAAACTCTTAACCAAACTGTAATACAGCACCCATTGTATCTTTCAGAAAAGTACTAAATTCAAGAATGTTTGGACAACTCATTCTAAATCACCTATTGCCTATGAGAGAGGAAGAATATATTTTGACAATTACCGGTGCTGTGTCAGCAGGTGATTCTTTTGTGAAAATTCACACAACACCACTGTTCATCCTGATTCTAAACTGCCCTCAGAATTGCTGCAGAAGTGCCACCTTGTGCTTGGTGAGGTAGCAATATGAGACAAGTGGGGAAAAGGGGAGGATTGAAGAGTATAAGGTAAAGTCTGGTGACTACAAATATGTAATTTTTGAATATTTGAATCTCAGATTATTTGTTGTTCAGCTCTTTAAATTACAAAGCAAAGAAGTAAATTCCCTTATCTTATAGGTGAGAGGATCAGTAGAAAACTGGGTCCAGAATCAGGATGGCCTGGATTTCAAACCTGCTTGAGACATATTCAGAACTGTATAACTTTGAGAAAGTCAGAACCTCTCAGTACCTCCTGACAAGACTCCTAAAATTTTATATTGTGGAATAGTTTCTAATCAGCATTGATAAATATTTCTTCTTCTAAAGTTTCTTCTGCCAATGAAATCACATATCCTGAATTTTTAAAAAACTGAAATGATATATATTTTAGAATGCTGATGATGTTTTGCCTCACATAAAAGTAAAAGATAATAGGTTAACAATAGCCAGTTACAAAAATGAGTAGGGTTAGTCTTGAGACTATTTCATTCATTATTGTGAATAGTTGGTATTGATTTGATTTCTTTTCTTAGAAGTCTGTGATAAGCACCAAAAAATTTTCATTGAAAAATGGCCTTATTTGCAATGCTGTATTGATAGACTGACAAAAATTAATAAAAGTCATTTGATTCTCCAATGAGACAGTGTCCCTGAAGAATAACAGAAGCTCAGATTTATATCACCCTTAAAAAGTTTCAAAGTTCTTTCCATATTTTATCTGCTGCTCATAACAACTTTGTATGGAAGGTACTTTCCTCTCCCCCCATTTTATAATTGAAGAAAGAGGCTCAGAGAGAATAATTGATTTGCTGAACATTACACCATTAATATATTTCTTCTATTATTTTTTAAATTGGAGCTACTCAGGGGAGAAAGGTTGCTGCAGATTTCTCAGGAGAAAAAGAAATCTTTTCATTCTGTGTGGCATGAGGTCAAGGTAGCATTTTATGAAAAGGAAGAATAGTAAAAGAGTAATTCATACCAGTCAGAATGGATAAAACAGGCTATAAACAGTGTGGATTTTCTAAAGAAGAGTGATCATTTGTTATCATTTTTTTCTCAGTGTTGCAGCAGAGCCAAGAAAGCGTTATGAGATGCCTAAGTGTTCTAAATCAGAAAAAATAGAAGACGCTTTATTGTGGGAATGCCCTGTGGTAAGATTCCCTCCTTCCCTCCCTCCCTCAGAATCCTTTAGTAAATGTAAAAAAAAGCCCAATTGTTACATTCTAAAAAGATGGTTTACTACTAATTTGGGGCAAAAAGGTATTTATCACAGTGTTAAGAGTTAGGGGGGAAATTAGAGTTAATCTATGATTAGAGAATTTCAGCAGGGGATTATCTTCTGAACATACAAAGAACTCAGAAAGTGATTATTTCTTTTGATTGCCCTGTATGACCATCAGAAAACAAACCAAAAAATTAAGAAATTTTG
This sequence comes from Myrmecobius fasciatus, assembly GCA_023553655.1. Classification (NCBI taxonomy): domain Eukaryota; kingdom Metazoa; phylum Chordata; class Mammalia; order Dasyuromorphia; family Myrmecobiidae; genus Myrmecobius; species Myrmecobius fasciatus. Next base: position 46,761 of record JAJPUD010005461.1, read on the forward strand.
ATAGTTTAATAAAGGCTTTTCATTTTCAATCAATATTTATAACAGATTAAAATTTTAATAATATCAAGCTACATCACTATCTTCATTACCCTAAATTTAACCCTAAATTTTAAGTTGTATTTACTGTCTTAACAGCATGATGATACAGTATTTGTTTATTGGAAAAAATGTTTTTCATGGCTATTTGAACTATTATAATATACTTTTAAATAAACATAATATGAATCTATGCCTTTTATCAAAAGAAAAGGTAGAATAAAATAATTCTTTTGCAGTTAACAATTTGGACTTCTAGAAGTCCTTTTCTTTTATTACTCTATTAATGTATTCCTTAGGAAAACAATTTTTAAATAGTATTTAGGGTTTTAAAAAAATGTACATTGGCTCAACATATCATATATATAAAACCATGAAGTTATGGCACTGAAGAAGGGGGCTTCAAAATCATCTACTCTAACCTCCCCTCTCATTTAAAAACCTAGAAAATGGGTACATGATTTTGTCATAAAAGTGATAGAAGCAAATTAGAAGAACTTGGAAAGTTTTACCTGTTTTCTGTGAAAAAGGAAAGAATTTATGATGAAATGAGAGGGAAATAAATTGGATAATTTTGTGCAAATGAAAGCAATGCATCCAAGATTAGAAGGAAAGCAGGAAACTAGAGAAAATGTTTTGCAGCAAGTTTCTCTGAGGAAGACCTCTTTTCTCAAATATATGGGGAAGTAAGTCAAAATTACAAAAATATGAGTCATTCCCTGGTTGATAAATAGTCAAGGATCTGAACAGACAGTTTTCAAAAGAAATCAAAACTCAATAGTCATAGAAAAAAATGTTCTTAATTACTTTTTATTAGAGAAATGTAATTTAAAATAACTCTGAAGTGCCACCTCATATCTATTAGATTAAATAACGACTGAGAAGGAAAATGACAGATATTGGAAAGGATGTGGAAATATCAGGACACGGATGCCCTGTTAATGGAATTGTAAACTAGTCTATAGTCATTTTGGAGAACAATTTGGAGCAGTGCCCAAAGGGCTATAAAACAGTACATATATTTTGACCAGAGTAATATCACTACTGGGTATTTGTACCCCAGGAAGATCAAAGATAAAGGAAAAAAATATGTATCCAAAAATATTTATAGTAGTTCTTTTTGTGGTAGCAAAAAAAAAAAAATGGAATTGAAGTGATGCCCATCAACTGAGGAATACTAAATTATGGTTTATGATTGTGATGGAATACTATTGTCCTATAAGAAATAATGAGCAGGATGATTCAGAAAAACATGGGAGGATTTATATGAAATCATGCAAAGTGAAGCAAGCAAAAACAGAACATTGTACACAGTAGCACGATCAAATGTGAATAATTTAGTTATTCTCGTCAATACAGTGATCCAAGAGATCCATGATGAAAAATGCTATCCACCTCCACAGAGAATGCTAATGAAGTCTGAGTTCAGATTGCAGCATAATTTTTTCACTTTACTTTTCTTGTACTTTTTTTGGCAACATGACTAAAATGGAAATATGTTTTGCATGATTTTACGTATATAATTGATATCACATTTCTTGCTTCTTCAATTGGTGGGGGAGGGTGGGAAAGAGGGAGAGAATTTGGAACAAAATTTTTAAAAAATGATTGTTAAAAATAAATATATAATAAATATTTCTTTACCAAAAAAAAAAAAAAACATAGAATACTGGGTCGCAGAGAAGTAACTTGATCACGATCACAGAGCTACCCACACATTAAAGAAGTAGGCATAGGTCTCAACATCTTACACAAAATAAGAAATCAAACCTGAATTTTAGCCATAAAAAATGGCTTAATTTGTTTTATGTTGCCAAGAAACTTAATTTAAACTATATCACAATGAAAGTCAAATATTTAAACAGACATTTTTGAGCAGATACATTTTGGATCTCTCAGATCTTTGCTGCTAAACTATTTTGATGTCACAAAGCTTTTTCCTCAGTATTTAATTGCATTTTTGTACAATACCAGGATAAACTAGTACTGAAAATAAGGCCATTCATACACAAATGGGAGATATCATTGCCTAATTCCAAATTTTGCCTCTGATTTTTTTTTCTTATTGGAAGTAAAAGAAACTTTTTCATGGGGAAAAAAAATTCCAGAAGTATATTATCAATCAGCAAGCATTTATTAAATGCCTACTTTGGGACAAGCACTATTCTAGGCACCAGAGAGTCAAAGACAAAAATGAAATATATACTGTTGATAATATTCTATTCCTAAAAGTTTTCACCATTTGGGTATGCCATAAGCATTTAGGCGTATGGAAGATGTTTAAACCCAGTGGATAAAATGGGGGTTGGAGAAAGCTGAGTGTTTGGAGCTTTTGAGATTTCTTCCAGGTCTAGATCCATGATGCTATAATAATGTTCCCTGGTGTTTAAAGCATTGAAATGGATGCTAGTATAATCAGTGTGTAGTTTAAAGTGAATTGGGGCCTAGGCATTATTGTGTTGTATAGTGATAGCCTCAATATATAACAAAGAAGCAAGACAAGTTTAATTTGGGTCTTGGTTTTTTTGTTTTTTTTTTTTTTTAAACAACAATTAGGAAGGAAGGAAGGAAAAATTCACACACCCATGTGAAATATATTTAATAATTCAATCATTTGACAACCATATATGAAAAGCTGACTGTGTCTGTTTCTGGTTCATTGCATAATCTTCCTTCTCTACTTAAGGAAACACTGGTTTAGCTAGAGCTGAAATTTCTCTTAATCTTTCCTCTTAGATCCATATTCTCAAACCCATTGGAGTCGTCTCCTCTACTCCCTCTTGTTGTATTAGACTTCCACCTTGTGGCAGCTACTCAGTGAGAGTAGGGGGCCACTTCTAGGATGGCACTTCAGCAATACTGTTGGATGAAGTCATTGATAGAAAGTAAAAAGACACTAGACTACTATGCACATCTAATTCTCCTTCCTCCTTTGCCTTTTAGTTCTAAATTGCATTTTTTAATTGAGACCAGAATAGAACTTATAGCAAGTAACAATTAGTGTAGTTTGTTTCAGGCACATTACCAAAGTTTTGAAGTAAAAGAAGCCATACAGAGCAGGGAAGGAAAATAGGAGTAAAGTAAATTCCTCCATGTGACACTTAATTGCTAAATTTCAGACATATTTTTATGACAGATCTATTTTAAGAATTATTAACAAATGTAACCTTATATATACACAACCTTAGCTCTCTTCCATCCTGATTTATGGGGCTGCTATATGTGAGCATTTAATGTGCCTCTCTCCTAGGCTACTTATTCGTTTGAATTTTTTCTTGTGAGTTTAGCTGTTTTCTTTGGATGCTAGGCAGTATCCCTTCTTCATGGCTAAATTCAGACTTTTCACACCTCACTTATTTTTTTGTCTAGGGGGATATACTGCCTAATCCATCAGATTACAGGTCCTCCCTTATAGCACTGACTGCTCATAACTGGCTACTTCGTATATCTGCAAATAATGGAGAAGTATTGGAGAAAGTTTATCTTGCTTCTTATTGCAAATTCAGGTATGAAACTGAGAACTCTACTTATTTTTCAGGGTTTTTGACTTACAATGTATCAAGTTCTCTTTTTGATATTTTTCCCTACACATAACTAGCATTTGGGTTCATAATACCAAGCCCCTGTTTCCCTAGCCTGTCTCTTAAGTAAATTTTATTTCTTAGACTGTAGGATAAAATTTAAGCCAGGATTTTTGGGGGGGGGGTTGTCACTACCTTTCACTAAATTTCAGGCAGTTTCTTTTAAAGATCATTTCATTTTAAAAGTTTGGTTTGTTAGTTCATCCAGTAAATATTCATGGAGTTCCTCTCATGCATTGAGTTCTTGAGGCAGCCTAGTATAGCAGATAGAGTGCTAGACTTAGAATCATGAAGTCCTGGTTTCAAATATGACTTGTTACACCTCCATTGTGACACCAGGCAAGTCCTTTGACCTAACTGAGCCCATTTTCTCATCTGTAATATGAGGGGGTTGGCTAATTCTGTGATCCTATGGATGAAGCAGTGTATTTGTAAGAAACAATCCCTGTTCTTATTGATCTTATAATCTAGTAGGAGAATCAACAAATTACCATAACAAAAGGTAAAATGTGAAGGTGAAATGAGGTAAAAAAAAATGCAATGTTAGTTCAGTGGATGAAGGAATTAATCTGACTGAAGTGGCCTACTGTGATGCTCATAACTGCTGGTAGCAGTCAACTAAGCAAAATAGATAGGTTTTGAAATAGATATGTATGTGCAATCTGAAAATAAAACTACATTTTTTTACTTAGGATTTTTACAAGATTAACATTTTAAAATATATTCTTGTTTTGCTTTATTAAGTTTTGATACTGGTAAATCATACAATATTTTAAAGGACCAAGACTCAAAAATTATTCAGAAGAGAAATATACATTTCACATTGCTATTTTATAAATTCCAGGGGAATTTTTCAGTGATTTATAAATATTTAATAAAATAGTTTATTTTAGCAGGGAATTAAACAGGCATTGTATTATGAGTCAGGCACTATGCTAAATGTTTTACAAATCTCTCATTTGATCTTTACAATAGTCCACTTTTAGTTAAAAGATCGTTGTCTTATAAAATATTGTATCCATCATAGTTCAGAAAAAATACATAAAAAGCTGATCTCACCAAATCTCTCTCTCTTTTTTTTTTCTTTCGAAAAGATATTTGAACTGGGACACTCCCCAAGAGGTCATTGTTGTCAAATCAGCTCAGAGCAAAGCCACTGCTCTGGCACGCCAGGTAAATATATATGCTTAGTTTTTTGATTGGTTGAGAAAGTCAGACCTATAAGATTTTGTCTACAGAAGCCTATAGAAATGTTACAATAAAACTAATACCCTAAGGTTTCAAGATATGCTTTAAAGGTCCATAGTGAGAATTTCTTCAGTTACTCACTGGTCTTTTATTTAATGCCTTCTTAGTTGAACAATTAATTTTTTAATCAATATTGTAGTATTTTTGTTTTTCTTTTTTTACTCTCATAATGACATGTTTCTCTATGGGAAATTGTATCATTTTTGATTCCACAACATTCTCTTGCCATCTTGTTACCACCTGTTAGTCAATAAGCATTTTTCTAAAAGCATTTACTAGGTACCAAAGCATACTGCTAAGTGGTAAGGACATAAAAAGGTCTAAAACATAATCCTTGATCTCAAGAAGTCTACATTCAAATCAGAAAAACCCAAAACAAATAGCTACATACAAAAAACAGAGAGAGTAAGTGAAAGACAAAATAATGGAAGATAAGAGGGAAAAATAGTAATAGCTAGGGAAAGTCTCAGAAGCTGGGATTTGATCTGAGTCTTAATGAAAGGCAGGAGAGTTAGGAGGGAAAGGTGAGGAAAGAGAATATTCCAGGCATGGGAGACAGCTAGTGAAAAGGCATGGAGAAGGCAGATGGGTATCCTGTGGGAGGAAGAACCAAAAGATCAAGTTCACCGGATCATAGAGTATGTGGAGGGGAGGCAAACATAAGAAGACTGAAAAGGTAAGGAGGATTGTGAAGGGCTTTAAATAATAAATAGAGGAGTTTTATCAGGTAGGTAATAGGCAATCACTGGAGTTAATGCATAGAGGGGTAATATGGAAGTCACAATATTGGGTGATTGGAGATGGTGGTACACCCAACGGTGATAGGTTGGGAAGAAAGGTGGGTTTGGAAAGAATGATTGTGCTTTGAATATTTGAGTTTGAAGTGCCTGTAGAATATCCAACAAGATATCCAAGAGGCATTTGGAGATTGGAATTCAGGAGAAAAAGTAGGGTTACATAGAGATAATGGTTGAATTCATGGGAGCTGATAAAATCAACAAATGAGATAGTGTAGAGGGAGAACAAAAATGAATATAGAATAAAGCCTTGGAGGATATGCAAGGTCAGCAGATATAACTTGAATGAAAATCTACAAAAGGAGACTGGGAAGTGGTCAGATAAGAGAAGAACCAGAAGAAAGTAGTGTGATAAAAGCCTTAGAAGAAGGAAAACAGAGTACCTTGGAGAAAATGGTAATTAGCAGTGTCAGAGGCTGCAGAGAGGTCAAAAAAGATGAGTATTGAGAAAAGGCCATTAGATTCAACAAATAAGATCCCTGGTAACATTTGAGAAAGTGGTTTCAGTTGATGATGTCAGAAGCCAGATTTTAGAAAATGTAGAAGTGAGGGAGAGGAGAGGAAGAGGAAGTACCTAATGTAGGTGACTTTCTTAAGTAGGTTAGCCAAGAAGAGGAGAGATATTGGAGAATTACCAGTTCTGATAGGGTCAATTGCAGGGAAATTTTAAAGATGGAAGGGATGTGTGCCTATTTAAATACCACCATCACAGAAGGAGGCAGTAGAAAGGGAGAAATTAAAGGATGTCCCAGGGAGCAATAATAATGCATAATAATAAAATACTTTAAGGTACTTTACTAATATTTTAACCTCACAACAACGCTGGGAGGTACGTGCTGTTACCATTCCCATTTTATATTTGAGGAAACTGAGTCAGGCAGTTTGCCCAGAATCATATACCTAATAAGTGTGAGAGGCAGGAATTGAATTTAGTAGCTCTTGACTCCAGTAAATTAGCATGTTGATTTATACCTAGTTTTGAATAATAGTCTTACTTGTATAAAATACAGTTCTTGAAGTCTCTTCTCTTTTGTCCACCATTTAAAATCTATTTATTTCTCATTCCTTGTTGCCTTCTATGTCAGATCTGTATCCCTTACTTTTGATTTCACAGCCTTCATGCATTAAACACTACTATTTTGTCTTTTCTCATTTCTTCCTACCCTCTTTCATATGACCTTTGCCAAATAGGCCTTTCCCCCTTGCTTTCATCTATTTCTCAATTTTTTTTGGTTTTTTGTTGTTCAAATCATACCCACTAAACATGAACATGTCCCATAGTTTCGTGCTGTGTCCTCTATATTCATTCTATAATGTTTTATTTTGAAATTTCATCTCCTCCCTTGGGTTCAGTTGTCATTTCTATGCAGATGATACCCAAGTCTATATATTCAATGCTGATCTTCTGAACTGTAATCTCCTATCACCAACTATCTCTGACTTTAGATACTGCAAAAACCTCAAACTTAACATGTCTGAAATGGAACTCGTTACCTTTTCCCCAAAACTGTTCTCTCTTCTCAACTTACTGTTGAGGGCACCACCATCTATCCTCCCAGTCACCCAGGATGGCAGCAATTTCAGTACCATCCTCAGCTCTTCACTCAAACTTGCTTCACATTTTAGACCATTTGTGAGGCTTTATCATTTCAACCTTCACAGCATCCTTTGTATATGTTCCCCTTTCTCCACCCACATGACTGTGCCCTAGTGTAGGCCCTCATTACCTCATGCCTGGACTGTCACAGTGTTCTTGTGATGACCTTCTACCTTCCTCAGGTCTCTCCCCACTCCAGTCCATCCTCTACACCTTGTGAAACATCTTAAAGAGCAGGTCTAACTGTATGACTTTCATACTCGGGCATAAACTCTGTTTCATGTTAAAAGCCTTTCATAATCCTTTCCATATATGAACTTTCCTTTTATTTCTTTTCTATATTTTTTCACTTTGTTTTATTTCCAACAATATGACCTTCTTGCTGCCCTATTTCCTTTCTCCAGTCTTTTTCACTGAAAGGCTTTCCCTCCTTACGTTTCTCTGATTTTGCTGGTACAGCTCACATTTCACCTTCTAAAAGAAGCCTTTTCCCAGATGGCTTGTGTGTGTGTGTGTGTGTGTGTGTGTGTGTGTGTGTGTGTTACGTGTACACCTGTAGTTATTTGCTTACAATCTCCCCATGAAGACATTTTGTTTTTGCCTTTCTTTGTATCCGCAGGGCTTAGGAGTATATGCATAACACATAGTAAGTGCTTGGTAAATGCCTCTTAACTGATTCCTCCCATACATAAGCTTTTTCACATCCTTTTCCCTGTTTCCTCCCACATGCAAAGCTCAAATAGATTCATATTTTTCCCTTAGAGCAGAATAGCTCATTTATATAGCACTTTAAGATTTGCAAAATAATTGGCACCTGTTGTCCCCAAGACTCTTCTCTTCTTTTGGAAGCAGTGTGGCACAGGGAAAAAGAGCTGGATCCAGGTCAGAGGACTTGGGTTTGAATTCTAGATCTGCTGTTTCTTGCCTCTGTAACCTTAGGTGAGTTACTTCACCTCTCTCAGCCTCAGTTTCCTGATCTGTTAAAAGAGTCATTTAGACTTGATCTTTGAGATCCCTTCTATTCTTGAATCTATGACATTATAAAAAGTAGCTCATTGTCCCTCTTTCCCTTTCCACAATCCACAGAAATATTAGAAAGATTTTTTTTTTAAATCATTGCTTCTCTTTTTTTCCTTTTCACCCCATAGTCCTACCCACCCTGTTACCATTTTCTCTTGCTTCAGGAATGGAAAAGTTCCCTGACACATCCTTGGGGACCCAGAAAATTTCCAAAGCTTTCCCACAGATCATTTGAGAACACTTTGCATTTCACTATACTTTATAAGGGGCTTAGACTCAACCATGTCCTTCCAGTTAGGGAATCTGTTCTTTAAGAAGAGAAATAATTCAGGCTGCAGTTCTTGAGGCATTTTTTTTCTCTTTTCCTGAAGACCTGCTGTTCTTATCAACATGATGCTAATTTTAAATGATACATTGAGTCTTGATAGCTGTGCTTCTCTTGATTAGCTTGTTTGTTTTCTGGGCTTCAGTTTATGATCTAAACCTAGAGTCTTTCACTGCTAAGAAATATTTACGGCTGTGGTTTGTGTCAATCATTTTTTCAATTTTATGCTCCAGTGATGGAAGGTTCTGTGGGGATGTTTTGAATACTTATTTCTTCATGTCAAATTTAACTTGTTTGCCTGTAAGTTGCATTCTAGATGGATGGACATTTTCTCCTTTATAAAAACATAGTGTTGCCTGAAGCATAGTAACGATGCTTAGTGGGTTGTCTCTAATTTCTCCCTTTCTTTCCAGGCAGGCATTCAACCATCTGTACTGTTGTATTTTGCTGTATTTCGAGTCATACCTCTCTCTCTTATAGGAATGCTGGAGATCAATAAGAAAGTAAGAACTAGTTTCTAAATTAAGTATGACCTGCAGTAATAATAAGAATGGCATATGGTAAGCCTCGCTTGTTTCTTTTGCAAAATAGAGTGTTAGCCCCATTTAATTGTTGCCTTATTAGGTTTTTGTCTATGCTGTTCATTTAAAGAGAATGGTAATCAACTATTTGACTTATAGCCAGTGATAATTATTTATGCAAAGGAGCAAATCTGTGAGCCCAGCCAGACACATAAATAAATTCCCCAGCCAACCAAACATGTCTACCAGTGTACCTTTCTTCTATGTAATTCAGTTAATATACAATAAATCAAATATGTCTTGCTTCTCTTTCAGTTTTTCCTGTTCTCATTTGATTCTGGACTTGGGAATGTGTGTTTGTTTTTTAAGGCTCTTTACAGCAAGGTTCTTTTAGTTTTTATGAGGAAACTTTGATGGGAAAAATATCATTCTAATGATCTGAGTACCGTTCAGGGTAGCAGAAAGTCAAGTCCTCCTGATCATTATAATATTAAGTCCATTAAAAGGTGTTAGGCAAGATTCTTCTAAAATCAGGATCAAAGGGGTAATAGCATACAAAAAGTATCAATATTACATAGATAATATCTGGTTTGACTAAGGATTGAGAAGTGGTTTGATTTAGAAAATATAGCTACCTATAGTCTCAGATATAGAAATGACCCTTCTACAGTCCTAGCTCAGCTATGAGAAAGGATAGGCAGATGGCATAAGTAATTGAAGTTTTAGTGACTTTCAACATAAAAAACAAAACCAGTAAGCCAGTCAGTGCTATATGTACCATTTAAAACCATTGCTTTGGGCCTTACATATGGTAAGACTCCACAAAGCAAACTATAGGAATGAAGGACATGTTCTGAATTTGTTTCTGTCATCTCTAATCCCTACCCTAACACTACTAAAAATTAAGGTTCTAGGGATATGAAAAATAATATAAAAAAGGTGTTACAACCTCCAAGTTTGAAGATCGCTGGCTTTAAACCTTAAAGTAAATAGTGTTTTGACTCCTTTAACAGAGCCAGGAGTACATTGAAAACAGTTTCAAAGCTGTGGTTCATGACCAAAATGGCCCATGTGGTTTCCCTTTTGCCTTCTAAATAACATTTGAAAATAGGGTAGTCTTAAGCATAAACAACAGTATTAGGGAAAGTATAATGATGGCTAATGTCAGTATATTATTGATCTGTGAGAATATATTTGGGGAAGAGTTAGCTGAAACATGATACAAATCCCATCTGCCACTTTCAAGCATTCCCACAAGCTCTCATACCTGGATTGCACTCCTCCTTCCTTCATGGAGTTTCCCTATTCCCTTTCAGTTATTGATGCTTTTCTAAGGGCTCTTAGCCTAATCTTTTTCTTTCCCCTTTGCTCCCTTCCTTGAATTTTGCTTGTTAGAGTATATGTTAGATTCCTTGTTCCCTTTGGTAAAATTTAAGATCCTTGAGCAGAAATAGGCAACATTTTTTTTTCTTGTATTCCAGTATCTTACATTAGTAGGTAGTTAGATCTATCTATTTTGTATCCAAAGTATTTTAGAATGCTAGAATCCTCATTTTCTAAAGTTGATTAACTCTTCTGTTTTATGTATAGATCTTAAGAATCAGATGATGGTGGCTGTGTTAATAAACAAAATAATATTTTCTAATATTAAATAATTAATGAAGTATATTAATCAGAGCATTCATTAAAGGGTGACTAAATATGGACACAGACAAAAATGGAAATAGAATGTTATTTTAATTTGAAAGTGGAAATCTCAAAGTTTATTCTGTTATCTATGTTGGTCTTGTATGTAAGTTCAAAAATTTCATCTGCTCATTAAAAAAAATACTCTTTTTTGGCATCTTACCTTCAAATTATATAGAATCAATAGTCTTAAACTCCTCTAGCATAAATTACCCTTCACCCTGGATTAATGGCTATGTCTAAGTCTGATTTTTCTGAGTTAAATTATTCTTTAAACCTTTATTAAGTACCTGCTGCTACTTATATCACAAAAGATATTTTTTCTTTTTTACTAAGAAGTACAAAATTATTTTTCAAAAACAAAACCAGAAATTGAAGCACCAAGGTTAGAGAGGTTATTTGAATAGTAAACAGGAGCTATTAAGTAATAGAAACCCATTTCTAACATATTTAGATGATATGTATTTTTATATATAATAAAAGATATATACATATAAATTCAGATGGAAATAAGTTTTCTGTTTATCATGAATATGTACCTATGTGTATATTACATACAGATACACACAAATATGTATTTAATTTCTACAAGAATTATATTTCACACTAGAAAATGAGACTCATCAGATTCTTCCATACCATTAAAGCAGATAATCTTAAACAAACATAATTAATCTTTAAGGTAGAAATTTATTAATTTCAAACTGTTCTTCCCTACTATGGATATTATTCTATGTTGGCCTTTAACTGTTTTACATGTACAGAATCTAGTTTATTCATAGAGAATTTATGGAACATTCACAGAATCCATTGTGAAGACATTGATAGAAATCTAAATTACTAGCTAAGTTCTGTTCATGCTGTATTTCTTTAAGTTTTGCAGTTGATGATTTTTAATGTGACTGTTTAAGGAAAAAAAACCTGGGCCCCCATAAGGCTGACTGAAAAATCAAGCAATATTAGAGATTTAGAGAACAAAAGGATGGGTGAAATTCTGGAATTGGCTGTTTCTCATTTGAATTACTTTCCCAGATTCAATCTCTCCACCATTGATTAAATAAAAATCTCTCTTTATAAAGAACATTTTAGCATAAAGAATGGGCACCTGGCAGAACATGCATGGTAGAGTGGTATCCATTAAGAATTAGATGGACAAAATGTATTCATATTTCCATGGAGAGTAGGGTTGCTTTTAATGGGTATACACAAAGCTCTCTGAACCAAATGAATGCAGCTGCATCATTAAGGAGTATGTTCTCTACTCATTGTGCACACGCCGATCCCATTAGTGTTCAGAGCGTTAGACTCCAGTAGTTCACCCCTAATAACACCTCAGCTCTATAGCTGATTTTCTAGCTCTCTGCTGTCACAGACCTATTATTCCATAGATTACTAAGAAGTGCTGAATTTTTTTTTTTATCCTGAAATTAAAACAACAGGCAGCAGGTCTGGATGACTAATTTGAATAGTAAACAAGTCTATCAAAGCAGTATGATGTATCTGTAGCTACAGTGCTTGGAGGCAATGTTTTCTCTGGGGTTTCTCACAAGTGAACTCTGCCTTTCTTCCCAGATTTTTGGGAGTGGTGTCACAGATGCCACAATTTCTCATGGAATGTTGATTGTAATGCATAACTCAGGACTGATCAGACTCTATAGCTTCCAGGCCATCACAGAGCAGGTAATGAAACGTGAAATTTACCACTCTGAAATTAACTTGAGGGAATGAATTGAGGTTGGTTCTTCTTTAATAACATGCTTTTACATCAAGAGAACAGGCACATTATGTGGATTTCAAGTTAGAGAAACTGAGCAGCCTCTGGGAAGCAAATGTAACTTTTAAATTGATTGGGAGAGTGGGAGGAGGGAAGGAAAAGACTAATAGAAAACTTCCCCACATGGTTAAAGCAAGTACCTCTTACTTAAGAAGAGTGCTAAAATCATGATTTGGATTTTTTGTTTGTTTTTCAGTTCATGCAGCAGAAACTTGACCTGGGGCGCACGTGCAGATGGGGTGGGACATCTGGAACTGTAGGAGAATCACCTTTTGGCATTCCTTGTAATATTAAAATCACAGGTATGTTCTCTGCATGATATGTTCTCCATCTTGAAAGAATAAATGGCAAATACTTAGTAAGTGTTGCTGATCAAAGTGGTTCATTTGTAAAAATGATAATTGTGAAAATTTTAACAGAATACCTTCCTTCCAGTAGTCCTGTAGGGTAGTATAGATGTTATTATCCCCATTTTACAGATGTTGACACCAAAAATGAGAAAGATGATTCACTCATAGTCAGATGGCAAGTGTTTGAGCCAGGATTAGATCCCAAGTTTCCTGTCCCTGAGTCCAGCCTGCTTTCTGCTATACCAGAAAATACACATAAATGATTACCTACCAGATATTTGTACACTTGTAACATCTCCTTTCCCATAGAATTTTTTATAGTTATCAGAACATGTGTTAGCAAAAATCTCATGCTTCATTACAATGCAGTCACCTTTGAGGTAATGTACAAAGCCCAACTGGACTGTGGTAGCATTTAGGAATTGAAAATGGAGAGTAGTAGGATTATAGGTAGGGAGAACAGCTTTTGTTCTTTCTTGGCTATGATGTTATCACTCCATGCCTGCTTTAGTTCTCATAATTCTCATGTGAACATCAACAGCTTATGCCTTCCCTCCTCTAACTTAATTTCAGCTCTCTAAACTTCAGGATCTGTGTGTCCTTTGACTTTTCTTAAGCATCCCTGATTTCAGAGTTGGAAAGGATGAGTCTCCTGAAAAAAAAAAGATTTTGAAATTCCCTCTGCAGACCATAGCCTCATTTTCAGTTATCATAATTTCTCTTGAATTTACACAACTATTAGAAAACTCCCCATAAAATCACCAGCCGCTAAAGTTGTCCACATTCTCTTAATGCACATATCTACACACTGAAAACAAAGCTCTGTCAGGCCTGGGCAGACCTAGTTCGGCAGGCTTGACCTTTGACCCTTTGAGGGACCCGTGGTTTCACTGGATGTACCAGTCAGTGAAAGGAAGCTCTAGAACAGGAATGGAAAGTCTGGATAGCGGGAGTTGTTCAGGGTCACTTCATCTCTATTCAGCATAACATTTATTCAGTACCTCCTCTGCAAGGAACTGTGCTAGGCAGTAAAAGTACAAAAATGAAATATGATCATCTTTTCCTTCAGAGAGGTGAGGGGATGATGACATACAAAGATGAGAATAATACAGTGTCAAGAATAAGAGAAGGACAGCACAGATCCAAATAAAGTGCTCTCAGGGAAAATTTGACAAAGGAGAGAAATTTTTAGTTAGGGTTAGTTTATCTCTGAAATTTGACTTTTGACCTCATCATTCAACCAAAGCTGTTCTGTCAAAAGTCATCATCTCTTAGTTGCTGATTCTAATGTCCTTTTTTCAGTCCTCATCCTTCCTATTCAGCCTTTGACACTGTAGGTCACCTCTTCTCCTTGACACTCTCTTCTCTCTAGATTTTTATACACTGTTCTCTCTTGCTTCTCTTCCCACCTCTCTTACTGTTGCCTCTCAGTTTCCCTTTACTGGATTTCTTCCAGGGCTGCTAACTACAGGTGTACTGTAAGTATCTCTGTCCTGCATCCTTTTCCCATCTCCTTTTATATTATTTCACTTTGTGATCTCATCAACATCTGTTAGTTGCTATCTCTTTTTCAGATGTTTTTACCAACTATTTGTCTAGCCTTAATCTCTTCAGACCTCTATTCTTGAATTTCTGATTACTTTTTGGACATCTAAAACTGAATGTCCAGTTGACATCTTACTTGGATATTCAATATATCCCAAATTGAACTCATTATCTTAACTTTCCAACCTTCCCTGCATCCTGACTTTACTATTGCTTTCACAAATTCCACGTTTTCCTGGTCATCCAGGCTTATAACCTAAGTGTCATCCTTAACTTTTTACTCTCACCTCCCAGTAGACAGTTAGTTGCCCAGTCTTGTGGTTTCTGTCTTTGACTATTATACCCTAGCAGTGGTTCTGCCTGCCTCGTCTTTCCCCATTCCAGTCCATCTTACACTCAGCTATCAAAGTGACCTTCCTAAACTACATCTAACCATCTTTCCCTCTATTCAGTAATTTGTTTCTGATTATTTTTAGAATCAAATATAAAATCCTCTATTTAACTTTTCAAGACCTTTATAACCTGGCCCCTTTTTACCTTTCTACCCTTCTTATGCCTTACTCTTCTCTACATACTCTACTATCAAATGACAGTGGCCACCTTGCTGTTCCTTATACAAGACTTTCCATCTCCTGATTCTAAGCATTTTCACTGACTGTCTCCCCTGTCTAGAATTCTCTCCTTCCTTTATAGCCACCTTCTAGCATCCTTGATTCCCTTCAAGTCTCAGCTAAAATATCACCTTCTGCTAGAAATGTTTTATGGCCCTTCTTAATCTTAGTACATTTCTTTAAGATTGCCTCCAATCTATTCTTTATATAATTTGTATGTTTATATGTTTTCCCCAATTAAACTGTGAGCTCTTTGAGAACATAGCCTTTTTGAGTTCCGGAGGGAGGAGACTTTGTTTATATCTGAGGTACAGGAGCAGTTACAGAGGTAGACTCAAACTTGTAGTGAGAGAGGGAAATTTTAAGAGTTGAATATTTTGGTTTGGGAACAGTTTTAAGTGACAGGAAAGTTTATGGTGTCACTACTCCAGTGTCTAAAATATAGATCATAGAATTATAAATTTAAAGTTTGAAGGATCAGCTTCCTCATTTTACAGATAAGGAAACTGAATCCCAGAGAAGTTAAGTGACTACTCAGAGTCACACATAGAGTAAGTTTCTGAAGTAAGGTTTGAACCAAGAATTTTTTTATTTTTAAATTCACCTACTTATTCACTATACTTTACTGTCTCAATAGAGGTCAAAACTTTTGAAAAGTGTAAGGCTATGAAGGGAGAGCATTCAAAAGATCATCATCATGAATGTTTACATCTCTGGTGATGATGGCAGAGGAAATGTATGGAGAGCATGACTGAGCCAAGTACCATAGTCATTGAGGAAGATTATATTCATGATAATTTGTATGTCCAAATTAGGTTCAAACTCCACAAGATCCATGATTTTTATCAGAGAGCAATTTCTTCATTATTCCTCTTCTAATCCAGTGCCCCAACACTGGGCTTATGTGAACTTGATATGATCTTGAAGGCTTCTCCCAAAGTCACAGATTTATGTCTCTTACACTTCCACTCAAAGTTTACTGTGAGAAAATTTCTAAATGTTACTGTCAGTCAGACAATAAACATTTATTAGGTGCCTCGTATGACAATGGGGATTTAAAAAAGAGGCAAAATTCAGTCTTTCTTTGCCCAAAGGGAGCTTACAATCTAATTGGCGAAACAACAATCAAACAAATCAAAATTTTCCTATATACAGGAAAAATAAGAAGTAAATAAGGGTGGGAAAGCACTAGAATTAAGATTTGGGAAAGGCTTCCTATAGATGAGATTTTTGTGGACTACAGGTAGAGTTAGGGAAGGAAAGAATTCCAAACATGGGGGACATATATATTGGAGAGTGAGCTAAGAAAAGACTGGAAAAGTAGAAGACTGAATTATGACAGACTTTGAGTGCCAAACAAAAAATTTTGTATTTGATTCTTGAGGTAATACAAAACCACTGGAATTTATTTAGGGGGTAAGGTGATGTTATTGTCAGTCCTTTATTCTCAAAGAGGACTAGTGACAACAGAGGGGTCAGATCTTGAGTTGCAAGTAAATTGGATTAAATGAGGCATCAGCTTCACTCTCTCCTCCAGAGTCTTCAGAGTCCAGTGGCAAGACATGGATCAAGATGACTGGCAATGGCTCTGCTTGGGGGAGAGCAGGAGAATTACATAGTCAGAGCTGCACATTAGGAAAGTCACTTTGGTTACTGAATGGATGATGAACTGTAAGGAAAAGGCAGCAGATCCACCACTGTTAGAATAATCCAGGTATATGGTGATCATGTCAAAGGGCTGTATTTAAGGGATGTTGCAAAGATAAAATCAACAAGCCTTGTCAACAGAATGGATATAGAGTATGAGAGATGCTAAAGAGTTAAGGATGATTCCTACATTGTGAGCCGAGAGATTGGAAGGATGGTGGTGTAGAGGGAATGTTAGAAGGAGAGAAAGATGTTGAATTAAAGGTTTTACTTGCCATTCAGGTCAAAATGTCTGAAAGGCAGTTGGATATGCATTATTGGAAGTCAACAGAGAGATTAGGGGCAGGATAGGTAGATTTGAGAATCATCAGCATAGAGATAGTCATTAAATCCAAGGCAACTGATAAGATCACCAAGTGAAGTAGTTTAGAGAGAGGAGAGAAAAGGGTTCAGAACAGAACCCTATGAAACACCTACAATTAGAAGGCATGCTTTGAAGAAGGATCAGGCAAAGGAGTCTCATGTCTGGTTGCTAAAGATGTGAGTAAGAGGTTTCCACAAATCCCATAATTCCCTGAGACTTCTCTTCTCCGGACTGACCATCTCTGGTTCTGTCAGCCAGCTGTCATATGGCAAGAACATAAGACTTTTTCTTCATCATAATTGCTCTTCTCCAAATATTCTCCCGTTTATCCTTCCTAAAATGTGGCATCTAGCACTGACTATATATTCTAATTGTAACTTACCTAGAGCATAATATAGAGACACACTGTATCTTCATTCTCGAATATTGTGTCCATCTCATTGCAGTCTATGATTGCAAAAGTTTTCTTGTCTATCTTATCCCTCTCCTTACATATATTGAACTCTGTAGTCCTTTAAAACTCCAAGTCTTTTTTGGATGAACTGTGTCTGCAATGAGCTTCCCCATTTCACATTTGTGAAGTCGATTTTTAAATACACACTTAAGATTTTACTTTGTTTTGATTTAATTTCCTCCACTTTTATTTCACACAGTATTTTGTAGCCTGTTGCTTTGGCATTTTGACTCTGTCATTCAGCACATTAATTACTCTGGCCACTTTAGTGTCATCTGCAGATACAATAAGCCTACCATAAACTCCTTTATCCAAGATCTTGATAAAAGAGGGCAAGCAGCACCCCACCGCTCCTCTAGAGACCTCCTTCCAAGTTGCCATCAAACCATTAATGACTATTCTTTGTGACTAGCCATTTAAAGTATTCCAAATCTTTCCCACAATAATAGCATGAGAAAAATGATGTCCTGTTTTAAAATAATATTTCCCAAATACATTTAAAGAGAGTTTTCAATACTCATTTTTGTAAAATTTTGTGTTCCAAATTTTTCTTCCATTCTCCCATAACTCCCCTCTTCCCCCGGATAGTAGGCAGCCTGATACAGGTTAAACATGGGTAATTCTTTCTATATTTGTCATATTGTACAAGAAAAATCAAAATATGATCTGTTTTTAATGATTTTATGGAAGGGTTAAAATCACCAGTTTTTTGAAAGTAGACTGCTCTAGGAAAATAGTTTTCATACATTGATGTCACTAAAGAAACCAGGTATTATATTATGTCCTGCTAGAAAATGTGAAAAGAAAAACTCATGATTTGTTGAATTGAGAGAAAAACATATGAGACCTAAAATAGTATATTGGTGATCAGGGAGCTCTTTCATCTTTGAATCATTCATTTAAGAAAAATAACACATAATTGAGGCAGCATAATTTAATGGAAGAAAATTTAGATTCAGAGGAGTTGAGTCTAGCACTGCCATGTTAGCCTCAATTTCCTCCACTGTCACATGCAGATAATAATACATGTAGTACTATCCCTCAGAAGGAGAAATTGTGTAGAAGCTACTTTATAAATTTTAAAGTACTATGGATTATTATATTATTGTTATGTTTATTGCTATATTTAATTTAATGTTATTATATTTAAAGTTCAGGGATTTTTAAGTTGTGGAACCTAAAATACTTCATTTAGATGACATTTCTGGACTTGAGTTATAGGGAGTAGCAATAAGTAACACATTAATCTTCTTTAAGAAAAAACAAAGAAAGAAAAACTTTATTGATGTTTTTATACACACACAGACACACACACACACACACACATATTATTGACATTTCCCATTGCATCCCTCCAATAGGACCCTCTCTTGTAGTACATCTTATTCCAAATCTTAGAGATCATCACTTCTCTACCAAGAAGTTGCTGCAATCAAGATTGATCAAGTTGATCAATGAAATCTGAAATCTCATTTCTTTTACTGTTTACCATAACATCGTAACACACTTAATCTTTGAGAAACAATGCTGCTTCTATTGTATAATTTATAGCCTCTCTTCCTTTCTTTTTCTCCATTAGATTTGTCAACCTCAGAACCCAACTTTTAACATTGAAGTTTTTCTTTGTAACTCCAGTTACAGGGGGAATTGAGTCAAAACAAAACAAACCAAACAAGCAAAAAACCTCAATTAAATAAACTTAAATAAACTTGTAATATCAAGTCTTATTTTAATTGTATCTCTAAGACAAAACTCCCTAACTAATAAGAATAGTTTATAAACTCATAAAAAGCTTGCAAGGGAAACATGATGAAAAAGGAGCCAAAAAAAAAAAACTATAATAAAGTCATATATTAGTCACCTTTTTGGACCTTATGGCATACAGTGAAGAATACTCAACAGTATCTCTATTCTTCTCACCTTTTTTCTGCTACCTGGACCATTCTTAGGATAACATTTTAAAATTCATACAATAAAATACATGTGCTTAAAAGGAAACCAATAACATATAGATGTATTTTTTTTCCAAGTTCATAACCCCTCCAAATCTATCCATAGACCCCAGGGTAAGAACCCTTGATTTAGATGCTTCCCCATAATCTTTTCCAACAACATATCTCTTTTGTTCTGCCCAATTCACCAAATGATAATTGAGGACATCTAAAGATGTTTTATTTATGTTCTCTATAGAAAAATCAGAATAAAGGTTCTAAAGTTAGGGTCCACAAATCCCTAAGAACTTCATGAATAGATTTCAGGAAGTTTGTGAGCTTGGATAGAGGGGGAATTATATATATATTTTCACTAATCTCTAATTCAAATTTAACTTTTTTTTCAATTAAAAAAAAAGTCATTAGGGAATTGGCTTCACCAGTTTGTCAGAAAGGATGACATTAAAAGGATAACCTTACACCTCATGTATATGTACATAATTCATACCTCATTTATACTATTAAACTCTTTTACAATTTTTTCCTTTTTAAAGTGTTTTTAAATTTTCATTTTAGTATTATATTATTTTTCCAATTACATGTAAAGATGGTTTTCAGCATTCCTTTTTTCTTTTCAAAATTTTATTTTTTTTAATAATAACTTTTTTACTTTTCAAAATAAATACAAATATAGTTTTCAACATTTACCCTGGCAAAACCTTGTGTTCCAAATTTTCCTCCTCTCCTTCCCCTTCCCCTAGACATCAAGCCATCCAATATAGGTTAAAAAGTATGCAATTCTTCTAAACATGTTTCTGCATTTATCATGTTGCACAAGAAGAATCAGATCAAAAAGGAAAAGAGAAAGAAAAAAAGCAAGTAAATAATAACAAAGGTGAAAATACTATGTTATGATCTACATTCAGTCCCCATAGTCCTCTGGATGTAGATGACTTTCTCTATCACAAGTCTATTGGGATTGGCCTGAATCACTTCATCAACATTCATTTTTATAAGATTTTTGAGTACCAGATTTTTTTTCCTCTCCCTTACCTCTCTCCTCCCCAAGACAGCAAGCATTCTGATATAGTTTCTATGTGTACAAATATGGGTATGTATAACATTTCTATATGAGCCATGTTGGGAAAGGAACATTAAAACAAAAGGGAAAAACCACCAGGAAAAAAAAAATGAAAATAATATGCTTTGAGCTGCACTCAGCCTCCACAGTTTTTTTTTCCCCCTCTGGATATGGATAGCATTTTCCATCCATTGGAATTGTCTTCGATCACTGTATTGCTGAGAAGAGCCTAATCTATCATAGTTGATCATCAGATAATCTTGATGTTACTTTGTACTGCAGTGCTTTCTTGGTTCTGTTTGCTTCACACAGCATCAGTTCATGGAGTTTTTCCAGGCTTTTCTTAAATCCGCCTGCTCACTATTTCTTTTAGAATAAGAATATTCAATTATTGTTCTGTAAGAAATGACCAGCAAGAAGATTTCAGAGAGGCTTGGAGAGACTTGCATGAACTGATGCTGAGTGAAATGAGCAGAACCAGGAGATCATTATACACGGCAACAACAGTACTATATGACGATCAATTCTGACGGACATGGCTCTCTTCAACAATGAAATGTTTCAAACCACCTCCAATTGTTCATTGAAGAAAGCCATATACACCCAGAGAGAGGGATGCGAAATGTGGACCACAACATAACATTCTCATACTCCTTGATTGATGTTTGCTTACATTGTGTTTCCTTTATCTGATATATCTTTTGTGTAGATAAGATTTTTCTTGCACAACAATGATAAGTTTGGAAATATGTATACATATATTCGATTTGCCAATATTTTAACATAATTAACATGTAGTGGATATCCTGCCATCTAGGGGAGGGGTGGGGAGTTGGGAGGAAAAACTTGTAACAGAAAAGCTATGTAAGGATTAATGTTGAATTACCCACACATATGTTATGCAAATAAAATTTTAAAAATGTAAAAAAAAAAAAGAATAAGAATATTCAAATCTGATCTCAGATACTTAACACTTCTTAGCTGTGTGACCTTATAGGCAAGTCACCTAACCCCACTTGCCTCAGCCAAAAAAAAATAAGAATATTCCATTACATTCATATATCATAACTTACTCAATCATTCCTCAAATGAAGGATATTCAATCAGTTTCCAGTTCCTTGCCATTACAAAAGGGCTGGTACAAACATTTTACACATAAGGTTCCTTTTCTTTTATGATACAGTAATGATACTGCTGGATCAAAGGGTATGGCACATTTTGATAGCCCTTTGGGCATAGTTCCAAATTGCTCTCCATAATGAGTGGATCAGTTCACAACTCCACCAATAATGCATTAATCTCCCAGTTTTCCCATATCTCCTCCAACATTTATCATTATTTTTTCCTGGCATCTTAGCCAGTATGGTAGGTGTGAGGTGGTACCTCTCAGAGTTGTCTTAATTTGCATTTTTCTAATCAATAGTGGTTTAAAGTGTTTTTTCCATATAATTACATGGAAATTTTTTCATTTGAAAATTGTCTATTCATATCGTTTGACCATTTTGTCTATTGGAGATTTTTTTTTAGTCATTACATTTTATTTATTTTGATACTCATTTTTCAACATTTTGATTTTCCTTTTCTCTTCCTCCCATCCCTCTCCCATCCATTAAGAAGGTAAGAAATATGATATCACAAAATTGTTTTGTGCTTTTTAAAATAAGCTGTTATTGTTTTTGCAGAGGGTGGCTGCCATTCTATAAAGCTCAGAAACATGATTTTTAGCTTTATGTGTTTGTTTGTCAGGTGGTTTGAAATTCTTTGATTCTTTTCCCTCTTCATTGTACCAAGGTTTCTTGATATGACTTCATTTGTTAGGTTATAGTTCACCTCCTTCACATATCCTCCCTCCATTATACTCCAGTCAAAGAAATTTAGCTGTAGTTATTTGAAGTTTTTAGGGCTTTTGTTTATGTTTTACCTTCATTCTGACATAGATAATTTTTAAAGATGAAATAGGGAGACTGCCTTCTATTCAAAGATACATTTCCTTTTGGCTTTCTTTTTTGTTCTCAATAAGCTTCTTTCCAAATTTTGGGGGTTTTGTATGTGGTGACTATTGTAAATATATGTGTCCTTAGATATGGTACCTTCATTGTAGTTTTATTTTGTTTTGTTTTATCTTGAACTTCATCTGCACTAGTGATTCCACTGGTGTAGGAAACTCCTTGAAAGTAAACCTAGAAGGCAGCTAGGTGACTCATTATAGAGTGTTGGATTTGGAGTCAGGAAAACTTGATTTTGAATCCTGTCTCATACCCTCATAAACTGTATGTGAGACAAATCGTTTAATATCTCTCATCCTTTGTTATCGTCATCTGGATAGTGGGGTAATAATAACATCAACCTCTTAGGGTAGTTGTTGGTGAAATAGCTTGTATAATTTGCTTTGCAAACTTAAAAACAACATAATTGCTATCTATAGGAACGCTAAACCTTTCCTACCGGGCATATAGGGTTACTCTTTTGTCATCTGTTGTCTTGCAGCAAGGATTTTAAATCTATGGTCTTGAACTGGTTTGATATTTCACTTAACTCTGTCAAGATAATTGGTATCCTTTGTAATCTTCTATATTTCATTCTATGCATTTAAAAACCTTATTCTCAGAAAGGATCCATAGGCTTTACCCAACTTCCAAAGCAGTCCTTGACACATAAAAAAGATGAAGAGCCTTGTTTTAAAAGAGTTGTCTAGGTTACTGAGGAGTTCAGTGCCTTGGGTGGGTTTTACCCAGCCTATTTATGTCTGAGGGGCATCTGCACTCATGTCTTTTTGACTCTAAGGCCTCTCTATCTATTTTGCTTCTCACTTATTATAATGAAATGTCACAAGTTCATTCAAAAGAAATTCTAAGTTGAAGGCTCTAGGTGATCTAAAAAATCCTTCCTACAGGTGAAATAGTAACTTTCTTGTCCTATCTCTATAGATACTCCTCCACTGCTCTTTGAAGTATCTTCTCTGGAGAACACATTTCAGATTGGAGGCTATCCTTGGCACTACATCATCACTCCTAACAAGAAGAAACAAAAAGGCGTCTTCCATATTTGTGCGCTCAAAGATCATTCCTTGGTAATGGGTGACTCATTTTGTCTAACCTTCTTAGAATAAGCCAACGTCATAATCCTTCCTGGCAAGTGCTTGCCAGTGCAGAAGTATACATTCCTGAAAAACATTTCTTACCACCTAAAGCACTGTCCAATGCTTTATCTGCTCACCAATCCCTCTGTAAAGAACACGGGGCCTGACTCCTCTAGGGTTTTTGTTTTTGTTTTTTCTTTTTGGCTGAGATAATTGGGGTTAAGTGACTTGCTCAGGGTCACACAGCTAGGGAATGTTAAGTGTCTGAGACCAGATTTGAACTCAAGTCCTGACTTCAGGGTTGGTGCTCTATCCACTTCGCTGCCACCTAGCTGCCCCTTCCTCTAGGGTTTTTTAATGATAGTTCTGGTGAGCAACAGTATTAGGAGAGAAAGCATTGGGATAAGGCTTCCTGAGCTCCTTTGCCCTTTCTGTTTCCTGCTTCTCAGAGTAGACACTAAGTGTTGGTGACCAGACCTTTGCATTTTAAAGGGTTTTTTTGTTTGTTTGTTTTTCGTTTTTTGTTGTTGTTGTTGTTGTTTTTGCTGTGACAGTTGTCCAGGATCACACAGCTAAGGAAGTGCTAAATGTCTGAGGCCATATTTGAACTCTGGTCCTGACTTCGGGGCTGGTGCTCTATCCACTGCACCACCTAGCTGCCCATAAAGATACTTTTGTTAAAGCGGGTGTGCAGAAACAGATTCTTTTTTTTTTTTTTTTTTTTTTTATAGGATTTGTTGTTGTATTTTTTTCTCTCCTCCCAACCTTCCTCCCATATAACATAAGTGCTGTAGTAAGCAGTTTTTATTTCCAGAACTTTTTTGATGTTTAATGACTTCTGCCTGGGACTCATCATTCTTCATATTTTCTAACCTTCAAGAATGTTATGCACATTTATTTACACATTAGACAATAACTTTGACAGGAAAGATGTTGCTCCATTTTACACATGAGAAGATGACAACAGTTAAACATCTTGGGAAAAGACACAGAAATTAATTGGTATCCAACTGGGATTGATTCCAGGTGTTTGGGAATCTTGGGGGAAGGGGAAGGGAGGAGAGAAAAGAATATTTGTATAGAGAATACTTATTCTTAGCACAGTAATATATTGGAGAAAGTGTTTCCAGAAAGTATTGAATGCATGATTCAAATAGAACTGTTACAAGTATTTCCTGATATTTAGTTTATATAATAATAATTTTAACAACCATCATCATCATAACTGCTGAGAGACAGCTTTGCACAGTGGAAAGGAAACTAGTCTTAGAGTCAGGAAGAACTGGGTTCAGTGTCTCCCCTCTACATATATATTTATATTGTGAACCTGGGCTAGACACCCTTTATCTTAGTACCCCAGGCAATTACAGATTATAAATTATGAAATAAATGCTAGCTTCCCTATAGTGAACCAGTCACTGATGGATGGGGTGGAGGACTGAGAATTGACATGTATGCAGCACTTTTAGACTTGTTCAAGCACTTTCTATGCAGTATCCCTTCTAATTATTCTTTTTGTATAGTTTTCTGATTGATGTTGCCAGTAGAACCTATTATTATAAGCTCTGAAAATTTTCATGATTACCTATACCTCAGTGAAAAACACACAAGATTTCATTCTGGCTCTTGTTTTTCTTTTTATTCCATTTTATACTTGCTTGAAATCTTTTTCTTAGTATGTGAATTATATGTGAAACCACAGAGCAAATAATCTAGAATTTGTCCAGTTTTGGTTTGGGGGTTTTTTTTCCCTCTAGTTTGGATGCTACATTAATCCTGATATCCCTTAATGAACAGTAGTTGGACATGTAGGCATTGATCTATGAGCAAGCATAATTATGAAAGAAGAATTATGAAAGATAATTATGAAAAGGTTCTATAATCTATTGCTCTTTCTCTTAATTTTTTTTCTTCCAATTTTAGGCAAAAAATGGGATCCAAGAAATGAACTGTTGTTCACTCGAATCTGACTGGATATATTTCCATCCTGATGCCTCTGGGAGAATAATTCATGTGGGTCCAAATCAGGTCAAGTAAGTATTATCGTTAGTCATTGTAGAGTTATAAAGATAGCTTTTCATAGCATTTATTGGCATCTCTGTTTTTATGAGGTAACTACTGAAGAAGCTGCAGAAATAATTAGCTGGTGTTACGCTAACTAGCATACTTGAAAGACAGGCCTCAGGAAAACTTGAATTTATTCTTTCGGCCTCCCTCTTTTTTAACCCATTTGGTAAGTGTTTAAACACACTGTTTTGTTCTGTAGTTTTGCCCTTGCTCCGCCTTTTTAGGTGCCATATATGTGTGGTCTTCCCTGTTAGAATGTAAATTTCTTGAGGATTGTCTTTCTTTTTGTTTGTATTTGTAGTCCCCATGTTTAGTACAGCATCTAACAGAAATACTTTTTGTTGCTTTCTCCACTTTGATAATAGGAGTCTGCTTGTTTTCTCTTTGTCAGTAAAAGCATGTGAGAGAAATATTTAGCTATGCCTCTCTCTGATAGGGATTAATGTCACTGCATTGTGCTAAATAGAGAAAACAAACAAACATGACCTGGCTTTATAACTGGAAAGGAAAGGATATATTGGCCTAAAGAGAGAACATTCCTTTTTTTGGGAAAGAGGGTCACTTTTCTGTAGTGTGCTCTTGCTTTCTGGGCCCAACACACCAAAACTTTAAAATGCTTATTGATTACTTTTCCATGACAAGGTAAAACATCTCTAACTGATTATAGATTAAAATTAGGAAAGGAAACAGGTTTTGCTTACTCCAATTCCACATCCTTTAGGCTAATTTCATTGCCTCTCTTTGTCTTCTAAAAGATGAGAGAAAACTTGCAATAGGAAAAAAATAGGGTAATGAGTTTTTCTTCTTTTATTTCTCAGTGATCACACTGGGATCCCAAGAAATATTTTACCTCCTATAAAATGTTCCTCTTATTCTTTGTCATGTTTATTTAAAATTAGTTTGTTTTTGAGGTAAAGATATATAAAGTTCATGAAGATCATAGACCTCTTTCAGGTTTTAAAAAGCTTCCAGTAATTAAAATGTTAGGATATAGTAGTAGTAAGAGGAGTTATCATGTAAAATCATATAAAAATAAAAATAATAATAATAAAGATTTTAATAGTACTTTAAGATTTGCAAAGCACTACATATAGGTTATTTTCTTTCATCTTCATAACATATCCTCATTTTTACAACTGAAGAAATTGATCTTGAATGTCTTGCCCAGGGTCACAAAGCAAGTGTCTAAGGCAGGATTTGAACTCAGGACTTCCTCATTCCAACTCCATCATTTTTATCTATTTTTACCCAGCATCACTTTTTTTTTCCTGTCTCTTATTCTGTCCCTTTAGCATAGACCTTTGGGATTTCATAAGTGAATATAGAAATTTAATTTTGTTGTTGGAAAATTAACTCTATATGTGGGTCTATCTTCATTCAGAAAACTTAAATGGCCAAACTCTAGACTTTGCATGTAACTAAAAAAGGGGCGGGAGAGGGCATTGAGAAAGACAGATAAGTTTAAATATTGTCCTTTCTTTTTGATGTAAAGTACTTAAAAAACAAGCCCTCTAATTCAATTTAGTTACTATTTCAGTCATGTTTGAAACAATCTATTAGTGTCATTCCCTCAGTGCAAATCTGTAAGAACTAAACTCACAAAAATTTTTTACAGTGCCATTATTGAAGTAGAAAATCTTAGGCAAAATGGAAATAATGTTTTTTTCAGAGTAAATTTCTTCACCTCAGTTTGGCAAGTTCTTCAATTATGTGCATAATTATTGCTGTATTTTTCAGATACTTCAACATTTACTGTTTTAGTTCCTTTCCCTATTTAGTATTTGTTAGCCTTTAAAATATTGAGGGGCAAGGCATGAACTTATGTGTGATTGTTTTACAAAAGGAACCAGGAAAAAATTATAAGCAGTTTAATATTTTTATTGTGATCTTCATTTGTTGAACTGAATTGATTTTGGCATTTAGGTAGAGCCTTAGAATTTTATAATCCTTTTTTTTTTCCTTTTCAGAATTTTGAAGCTAAAAGAAATAGAAAATAACAAGACCCAGCATCAGGTCGTTGAAGATTTTGTCATTGTGGCTGACAGAGAAGAAAAAGTAAGGCAATAGTACTATAAAATTCTTTTTATACCATTGTCCTTTATCACATTATTATATGCATATGAATGTGCCAAAAAGAACTGGGCATGACTTGTAGACTCTTCCATACTGATTACAAGAATAATCTGTCCTTTGGACTTTAGACGTGAATATTTAGTATATGCACAGATGTGATTTAGAAGTTAATTATAATGAATTCATCTTTTACTTGTGATTTCTGTTCCTTTTTTTTTGTTTTCACTGCTGAACATCTGCTCTTTGTATCATATTGTTATTTTTTATTCTTTGGTTACCTTAGACTTAGAGGTTCTAAAGAGCCACACACATATAGTCAGATCTGACTCCAGGAGCCCCGTTTCTTTTAGTTGTTATACATATTTAAGTGGTATTTTGGGGAGCAAAATTCCTAAAAGTGGAAACACTTAATCTGTATTGTTCTAAACCTGTGGTTAGAGACCTGGGGTTCCCAATGTGAGGCCTTTTTAGGGGATCTGTAAGGTCAAAATTGTTTTTGTAATAGTAATAATAAGACATTTTTATTTCCAACATAGTAAATATCTGTATTCCCAATATAATAAATATTTAGTAAATATTGGTAGATATAACATGTACAAACTCTTTGTAGGATCTTCAGTAATTTTAAGAATTTATAAAGTAGTCCTGAGGATCAGAAATTTTGAGAACTACTGTGACATATTAATGCATAAGAAAAAGAGATCAGTGATGAACTCCTCAGATGACCCTTTTTCTCATATTTTTTGTTCCCTTGCTGGGAGTGAACTCTGTAATGGTGGATTGCAAAAAAGAAAAACATTTGTAAACTCTTGTATTATCAACTTTTTAAATTAAATATATTAATGGGAAAAAATCTGAATTCTGTTGATTTTTGTTTTGTTTTGTTTGTTGATTAAAGACGTTGTTTGTTGAATACAGTGTGGAAGCATGAGTTCATTTTTCTAAATGCAGATTAACATATTTATTCTGTGCATGTTCTAAAAGTCTTTCATATCTGTTTCTTTCTCTGAAATCTTAGACCAAAAGCTTATTAACTGTTACAGCTTCTGGACGAGTGGTGAAAAAACGTTTTAATCTGTTGGATGATGACCCAGAGCAAGAGGTAGGAATTTAACCATAGTGATGAATAGAACCAATTTGTTATAACATATTGACTTTATAAATATATGCACATCCCTGTTATAATAGACCAGGACTGACCAGGTCAGGCTGATATCTTGGGTTTAGTTTTGGAATTAAATTAGATATTTATAAAAAAAAAAAAAAAAAAAAAGGTGGTTTTCAGTTCCAGTTGTTCAGTGATGAGGAGAGCCATGTGCAACCAGGGAGAGGCCTGTGGGATCTGAGTCTGGACCACAGCATAGCATTTTCACACTCTATCGATGTTTGTTTACATTATGTTTTCCTTCTCAAGTTTTTTATTTTTATTTTTACTCTTTCCTGTACAGCAAGATAACTGTATAAATATTTATACACATATTCAATCTGTCAAATATTTTTACATAATTAACATGTATTAGACTTCCTGCCATCTAGGGGAGGGGGTGGGGGGTAGGAGGGAAATATTTGTAACAGAAAGCTTTGCAAGAGTCAATGTCGAAAAATTACTTATGCATATTATTTGCAAATAAAAAGCTTTAATTTAAAAAAGGTGGTTTTTTAGTTATTGAGGAGTGATATTCAGAGCAAGGAAAGAATATTTTGTGGAAGAGACTGCATTGACTCAGTTAAACACAGTTTCTCTTTCTCTGTATTTCCTGTGCTTTTTAAAATTGGTAGTGGTGGTGCTTTAATGTGACCAAGAAGCACATCAACAGGCCAAGTTTTAGTCCTTTAATCCAATAAACCTCAAGAACAACTTTAGTACTTTTAAAGGAAAAGAGACTTGGAGATACTAGGAGATATTTTTTCCTGTCACATCTGTAAAAATCTGCAAAGGTCCTAGAAAAATAAGGAAAGATATAAGTTGAAAACTGATGATTTAGTAGTTTGTCTGTTTTCTTGTTTTGCTTGTTTACTTGTTAGAAACACAATGATAGCAACAGTGTGGGGAAGGGTTGTCTTTCAGGTATTTTAGGTCAGTGTAGTGTCTGGTCTGCGTTGTTGATTGTTGATTGGAAGATAGTATTTTTTTATTCTTTTTCCTTAAAGAAATGTCCATATTGCTTTTCAAGTCTATTGGCAGCTGATAAAGGATTCTAAAGGTTTTACATAAATGCATTTGACATAAGTGGAAAGTCAAGAAATGTCTCAGATCAGAAGAATAGTTCAAAATGACCAAGAAGAAATTGAATTTGGCTAATTTAAATTCTGACATTTAGATTCTAAAATCATTTGCTCAAATAGAAACCTAGTTTGATTATCTGAAAGGAATTTTATTTGATTTTTTTTTTCCACTGAGGCAATTGGGATTAAGTTGCTCAGGGTCACACACCTAGGAAGTGTTAAGTGTCTGAGACCAGATTTGACTCAGGTCCTCCTGACTTCAGGGTTGGTGCTCTATCCACTGTGCCACCTAGCTGCCCTTTTTTCTTTCTTTCTTCTTTCTTTTGGAATTTTATTTGATTTCAAGAGGTTTTAGTTGACTTCAAACTCAGTATTAGTCAACATTGTCAAATAACTGCCAAAAAAACTAATGTGGTTTTAAATTACATTAATAGTAGAGTGTACCTATCAAAGCATCTAATAACCTACTATATGCTGCATAGCTCTGACCAAATTTGAAACACTATCTTCAGTTCCATACACCTTATTTTGAAGGAAATTGGTAAACTGGGATTAGTACAAAAGAAAGTTATCAGTCCAGTGAAGAATTTAGGAACCATGGTATACAAGAAACAATTGAAGGAACCAAGGTTGGTTTTACATAGGGAAAATGAGAGAAAAAGGAAATGCATGATTACCTGGCTTTAAATATTCAAAGAGCTATCTTTTTGATAGGGGAATTGATTTTATCTGGCCTAACATAAGCAAGGCCAGTGAATGGGAGGAAAATATGTGTGTGTATATGTGGATGTATGTATGTGTTATGTTTTATAAAATATTTATTTGTATTGTGGCTCACTATATGACACAATTTTCTAACAGCTGCTAAAAAAAATGAAATGAGTAGCTTTATGACCACCAAATTTATCATCCTTCATCAATTGCTAGCAAAGAGAGCTTGCCAGGGAAAATGAAGAGATAGCCACCTTTATGTTGCAGTGGAGTTTAGATAGTATTAAAATAAGGTTTGGATGTAACATATTAATATTTTCTGCTATCATTGTAAAGGGGTGTTGGTAGGTACATTGTTAAGTAAGCCATGCCCATAGTGAATATTTAAGACTCACATGATTGCAAGATCCTGCACAGTGATCCATAGATATTAGTACATCATTTTCATCTGTCTAATAAAACCCCATAGAGAATTGACCTCAGTGTATATTTGTAATTAATTAGTCATAACAGAACAGACACGATGGGGATAACAACCAGATACCACTGCCAAAATATTGGAGTATAAATCAGTTACTCTTCCCATCCTTTCCTAGTTTGCTCATGCTTACCTGCTCTCAACCATAATTTTTCCACTGAAATGCACAGGGAATAGTAGCACGTGAGATCATCAGGACCTTTACAGGGTGCTACTTAACTATTAACCATCTTGTGGCTGTGATATGTTTCTTGATGCAGGAATAGGCATGCCAGAATACCCTTCTTCTCTCCCTTCTACCTGTTCTTCCTCCTCATTTTTCAAAAGAAACAAAATACATTAAGCATGAACACAGAGATTATAACTAAATAACCAGAGTTACTTTTCTTCCTTCCACATCATTCATCCCCCTTCTGCCATCAAGACTTTCAAAATTGTAGACTATGAAGATGAATTGGATTTGCTCTCCGTGGTGGCAGTTACTCAGCTGGACACTGAGGGAAAAGCTCACCTGGATTTCCACTGTAATGAACATGGGACATTACTCAAGAGCATTCCATTAGTGGAGTCATGGGATGTGGTGAGTAAAGACCACTAAAGCCAAGCCTCGGAATCTCTCTAATCTGACATTTATGGCAGGGTGTGTGTCTAGCATTGTGCTGCATTCAAACCAGATTCTCTACAACTACTAATGAAAGCATGAACAGGATCCAAAATCCTACAGGAAGAATATAATGAGTATTTTTAACTCAGCAGGGGACTCACTCCTAAGAGGAGAGTTATATTTTTTTCCCCACACTTAATGTATGATTTTCTAGTCCCTCACATTATCACCTGTCTTTTTCTCTGCTCTCCATTCTGTTTGGTTTCTTTCAAACAGTAGCATCTTGAGGCAGGGACTTTGATCATCTCTGTTTTATTTGATGGCTTTCCTGTGATGGTAATTTCTGCTTCTATGAAGGTTGAAAACAATGTCCTTTCCCCTGTGTCTTGATAGCTGCTAAGAACATTTTGAATAGCAGCTTATAACAGAAAGAATATTTCACTATAAGTAAGTTCTGAGTTTGAGTCTTGCCATCACCACTTAGTGGCTACATGACCTTGAGTGAATTACTTTAACAACTTGGAGTCTGAATTTCCTCATTTCTGAAATGAAAATAACAACTTCCTTGTGTCTACCTTACAAAGTTGTTTTAAGAACCAAGCAAGATAATTTATATGAGGGGCTTCATAAACTACATTTATCCCCATCACATCATGACTTTCCCCATTGCAGTCTTGATATATTGCAGGTTTGCATAAGAAATTAAATAGGAATTTTGCAGAAGCTACAGATGACATGCAAAAACCATCAGTTGACACAGGTAAAGTTTAGAAATTTAGAAATGGAGGACAGCTAGATGGCACAGTAGATAGAACTCTGACCCTGAAATCAAGAGGACCTGAGTTCAAATCAGATACAATATTTCCTAGCTATGTGACCCTAGGCAAGTCACTTATAATCCCAATTGCCTCAGTGGGGAAAAAAAAGAAGAAAGAAATTCAGAAATGCATAGAACATATGTATAATATTGTATAATATCAATATACTTTATTTTTAATATCATAATAATCCAGACTTCTCTAGTATGAAGAGAGGGACAAAAAATTTTATGTGGATTTTCCAGATCAAAGGGGTGCTATACCCCTAACCTTCATGATGTAGAAGGGATTACCATATACAATAGGTAATAAGTGCTTGCATAAATATTTGCTGGATCAAATTGTTTAATACATAATTGCATTTGATATTCTGATCATTGGTCTCTTCTGTTGAGATTTTAATAGAAAGATTTTATATGACACTTTAAAAGAAAATAGGGGTATGTCAAATGAAGTTTCCGTTCATGGTTGTTTTCTCAATTACAGACATACAGCCATGAAGTTTACTTCGACAGAGACTTAGTTTTGCACATAGAACAGAAACCCAACAGAGTCTTCAGCTGCTATGTTTACCAGATGGTATGTGATGCTGTGGAAGAAGATGAAAACATGAGCAGTTGTTAAAAAAAAAGACAACAAGAAGAAAAAGATTATGATAATAATGGTGATGATGATAATGGTGATGATGAGGAAGGGAATGGAGAACAACTTTACTCTTTGAGTTGTAGCTCCTGAAACTTTTGACAAAGCACTGAGCCATGGTTAAGCCCAGACTAGGGCTAAAGTTCCAGCTGACTTTCTTGCATTATGAGCCCAATTTTTATTCTTTCCTTGATGGCAACTAGAAGAAAGAATATCTATAGCAGAAAGAAACGCTGTACCTCTCTGTGCTCTCATACATGCCACTTGCCATTCCAACATCTCTTATACCACTATGTTTCTCCAGTGGAATCCAAAAGAGGCATAGCCTGGAACAGAGCAGAAAGAACCCAGCAGTCAGATGCAGGTTTTTGTCATCTGCAAAGTTAAATCCCTAATGCTTTTATGAAAAGAGCTTGTACAGAAAACATAACAAAGCTCTCAATGATAGAAAGTATGTACCCGAAACTCCCATCTGCTCCCTGCCCTCTTTCCCTTTCTCCCAGGAATAAGCAAAATGTAGAAAAGATAGAGGTTACCTCTTTTAACCTCTGTGCCCTGAGGTGGGGGAGGTCTATAGCTATGGGTAAAGACTTATTTTTGAGCCAAAAATACCCGTTAATCAGGATTTTTTTTTTAAAGTTTTACATATGTATTATAGGAGCTGTATTTGTATACATTATCAGGATTAGGTGCTAGTTCCCTTACACACTCTTTGTAGTGTTGTTTCTCACAGGGTGCTGGTTATTTGTATCATAGACTGATCTGACAAGTTTTGTTATAATCTGGATTTGGAAAAATAGGGTCTCTTCATTTCTGATCAGACAACCAAGTTTAATGTTGATTGAAGATATCATAAAATTTTACTGTCATAGATGGGATGGTTGGACCTGGGCTCTCCCCACATTTGGTGAATCATTTTGTCAGAATTCTTTTATAAACTGCTTCACATGATGCAGCTGATTGGATATACCCTTCATAATGGCAGTTCTTTTTACTTCAGATGTTGAATATGAAAGTTCAGGAAGTATCTACTGATCTTGGTAAGTTTCTTAATAGCTGGAAAGAATGAGCCTTCTACCAAATTTCTAGTTCGAGATAATGGAGCATTCATCCTTCTCTGTCAAAACAGATCTGAATCAGGGTCCTTGGAGATTCTGAAGACTCTCCTTTGTTCAAGATGTGGAATAAAAGGTAGCCTAAGCAAAGGGAGATTTTTGTGTGGTTCCTGTTTCAGAGATCCAATTGCTTGCTATCCACATGTTCAACACATTTCCTTACTTCAGCTTCAAAGACATTTAATTCTGGCAAATACAAAAGAAAAGGAAATAGTCTGAAGAATCATAAATATATTCAAGTGCAGGAAGGTTTTAATATGAGAGTTCAGCTTTGGTCATTTTAATGAATATGTTTAACAGTCTTCTTGTCCAGATTTAGCCTACTCCCATATGATGAGGGACATCAATCTTGCCTTTAGATTCTGCCTTTAGAAATTGAAAAATAAAAACCAAATCTACAGGCATCTTTAGGGCTAAAGAAAGACAGATGTCAGATACTCCCAGCTCAGTGGAGTAGACAATAGAACTGGGAGGTTAAAAAAAAACAGAGCCAATTCCCATTATCAAAAAAAAAAAAAAATGATGTCTTTAATAGAAAACAAAATAATTATCTGGTGTGTTTTGAAATTAGGAACAAGAAGAATAGAGTAAAAAAATATTTTTGGCCCTATGTATTGTAATATGTAACACTCTGAAATAGTATGAGTGAGTTTCCTGTGTAAATCTTACTTAATGAGAGAAAAATTTATGCATATTATTGAATTGTATTTTCCTTATCTATTAATTGAAGAAAGCATTCTTCCTGAAGCATGATAAATAACAACATTTAATATAATGCTTCTGAGGAACTCGGAGCAAACATACTTTTGTTGGTAGCAATAGATCAAGATTAAAATTATAATGAAGCAGTGATGTGTCTGCTGTTTGTTTGGTGCTATCCCAAATACAATTAAATACAAACTGTATCTAAGTACAGACCAATCCAATGATTTTACAAACAGAAAGTGCAACGAGAGAACAGGGTAAGAATATCCCCCAGAAAAAGACAAGTGCCAGATGCCAGGGGAAAAAAAAGACTAGAGTTTGGAACACCTCAAATCATATTCAAGAACAAAATGTTGACTGTGACTGAATTCCTTTTCAGAGAAGCATAACTTTGGACTACCAGATGGATCTGTCTAGATCTCAGAGTCTTTGTTGAAATCAAATCAAGTCAACAAATGTTTACTTCTTAAGCATCCATTGTATGTCAGTCACTGTGCTTAATGCTGGGGATACAAAGAAGGACCAGAACCTCCTCCCAAAAAACCAGTGCCTGCTTTCAAGGACCTCACAGTTGAGTCTTTCCTTCAGTCATGTTTGTTTTGCAAAAAAGTATTTTTGGAAGATTTTGTGTGGACTTTTTGTTTTGAAAAAGGTTCAATTAGTAATCTAAAGAAATGTTGTTGAGCTGAAAAAGACCATAAGAAGCCATTTAATAATCATTCCCTCACCTTTCAGAAGACATATCTTTCTTGACTTCTTTACACTATGTGTAAGAAACCTCACTAAAAGTGAATTCTTTATATGTAAGCTGAGTACTTTATATATAGGCCACACCTTTTTCCCCTTATTCTGCCCTAAAATTGTAAAATTCAAGCAGATTTGGGGTAAATGCTAAGATAAATTGATATTTTACTTGTCTATATAGTGAAAATAATGCCAAGTCTGGGCAGAAAACAGAAGTCTCAAGTTCAAATCCAACCTGTGACACTAACAAAACCAATGTGATTTTGGGCAAATCATTTAATCTCCTTTATCCATTATTTTCTCTTCTACGAAATAAGAATATAGGACTATAGATGGCTTCTGATGTCTCTTCCAGCTCTAAATCTATGATACTGTGATACATATATATATGTATGCACGTTTGTGTATGTATGTATAGCTATCTGAGCAGTAATGGTGTAAACAAAACCACATTTTAATGAATATTATCATAAACTGATGTGGATACAATAAATTCTGTTGATTGAAGAAGCCTATGTGCAGATAAATTAAAGAGTCCCTATCCATTTAGCCAATCTGTTTAATGAAAATGTTGTCTTTGGTGTTGTATTTATGTAGTAATTGTATTTGAAAACCTAAAGGGTGTTAAATGGTTTTAATAAAATTTTATATGTTTTTTAAAGTGATGTTAGTTGGTGATTTGGGGGAGGATCCATAGTTTTTGTGGAGAGTTGTTTTTTTTTTTTATTTTATTTTTTATTTTTTGGCAGAATCCTTCCTAGCTGCAGTGCCAAGCTTTCACGAATAACACGAGTATTAACTTTGCAAGGGAAAGAGAAAAGTCAGCAGGGAGGGGCAGTGGTAATGCAGGGCATCTGATGAAGATGACCAGATGTCCCAATTGGGCTTGGACCTTGTCAGTTTTTTGACTGAGGACAAAATTAGAAGAAGTGGGTAAAAACTACAGAGAAGCAAATTCAGGCTGAATGTAAGCACAACTCAGAACAGTGTAGGAAACCATTTTCCAGCCATAGAAGAGTTTCTTGTTTAGTAGGGAAGAGTTGGACTAGATGGCCTTTCACTTTAAGTACCATGAAACCAAGAAACTAATGGAAAAAGGATAGAAGATAATTCTCCTTACTTCTTTCAGGTAACAATTTTAGGGAATTGTAAGGGAAAACATTTATTGAGTGCCAAGTACTATGCTAAATTCTTGACAATTACTATCTTATTTGATCCTCACAACAATCCTGGGAATTTGAAGTTTGAGGGAAGGCTTATATGTTAGTCTAAGGTGCCAGACTCAAGAAATGCACATTTTAAGCAATCATTTTCTATAAAATATGTCCCAGTTCTTTTTTGGCTTCTTTCAAATTACCATCTCTGCAATGTCTTCTCTATCAGTGTGTAGGGCCAACTGTACATAAGCTTAGACATGTGCATTAATGTAGAATGTTATGTGCAAGAAACATTCATTAGGCTAGGTACTATAGTGTGTGGGGGAGATCAAAGTATAAGACCAGAAAGGTAGGCAAGAGATTAGATAATGAAGAGTTTTAATTAATAATCGCAGACTGGAGATCAGAAGAGAGAATAGAACTGGTATGTAGATCTGGAAGTTATATGCATAGAAATGATGATTTGACTCATGAGAGCTAATAAAATCATGGAGTGAAAGTGTAGAGAAAGAAGAGGGAAGGGCCCAAGAGAAAGCCTTAGAATACACCTATAGTTAGGAGGTGCCATATAGATGATGGTTTAATAGATTGAGTAGCCTATAATAATCTAGTATTTGATAACCCCTCAAACAACAAACAAAAATTGCTGGGAAAACTGGAAAATAGTATATCAGAAACTCAGCATAGACCCACACAGCCCATACTAAAATAAGATCAAAATGAATATATGATTTGATCATAAAGGATGATGCCATAAACAAATTAGGAGAGCAAGGAATAATTTATCTGTCGGATATTTAGAGAAGAGAGGAATTTATGACCAAAAAAGAGCTAGAGAACATTAGGAAAGTCAAAATGGACAACTTTGATTACATTAAGTTAAAAGGTTTTTGCACAAACAAAACCAACAGAAACAAGATTAAGAGGGAAGTACAAAGCTGGGAAAAAATCTTTACAGCCAGTGTTTCTGGTAATGGTCTAATTTCTAAAATATATAAAGAACTGTGTCAAATTTATAAGAATACAAGTCATTCCCCAACTGATAAATGGTCAAAGAACATGAACAATTTTCAGATGATGAAATTAAAGCCATCTATAGTCATGAAAAAATGCCTTAAATTACTATGCACATTAAAACAACCCAGATACTACTCATACCTCTCAGATTGGCTAAAATGATAGGAAAAGATGATGATAAATGTTTGAGGGGATGTGGGAAAACTTAGACACTAATGCATTGTTGGTGGAGTTGTGAAATGATCCAACCATTCTGGAGAGCAATCTGGAACTACACCCAAAGGGCCATAAAACTGTACATACTCTCTTACCCAGCAGTGCTTCTACTGGGTCCATATCCCAAGGAAATAATAAAGGAGGGGGAAGGACTCATATGTGCAAAAATGTTTGTAGCAGCTCTTTTTGTGATAACAAAGAATTGGAATATAAGTGGATACTTATCAATTGGGGAATGGCTGAATAAGATACGGTATATGAAGGTAATGGAATATTACTGTTCTATAAAAAATGATGAACAAGCCACTTTTAGAAAGGTCTGGAAAGATTTACTCGAACTGCTCCTGAACAAAACAAGCAGAACCAGAAATACATTGTACACAGTAACAGCAAGAATGTGCGATGTTCAGCTATGAAAGACTTGATTCTTCTTAATAGTTCAGTGATCCAAAGCAATCACAACAGATTTGGGACAGAAAATGCCATCTGCATCCAGAAAAAGAGCTATGGAAATTGAGTGTAAATCAGCACATACTATATTCACTTCTTTTTTCTGTTTTTTTTCTCTCCTATGTTTTTCCTTTTGCTCTGATTTTCTTCTCCCAACATGATTCACAATGTAATATGCATTAAAAAATTTTTTTTTAATTTTAAAAGACTGAGTAGGAGTAGTCAAACAAGTAAGAGAACAAGGAAAAGCAGTGTCTCTGCTGGGCCTGTATCCCAAAGAGGTTATAAAAAAAAGAGAAAAGGGCCCACATGTGCAAAAATATTTTTAGCAGCCCTTTTTGAAGTGACAAGGAATTGGAAACTGAATGGATGCCCATGGAGAATGGCTGAATAAGTTATGGCATGTGAATGTTATGGAATATAATTGTTCTAAGAAATAATCAGCAGGATGATTTCAGAAAGGCCTGAAGACTTATATGAACTGACACAAGGTGAAGTGAATAGAACCAGAGAATATTGTACACAGCAACAATCAAATTATATGATGATCAATTCTGATGAACATGGATTTTTTTCAAAAATGAGGTGATTCAAGCCAGCTCCAATGCTCTTGTGATGGAGAGAGCCATCTGCACCCAGAGAGAGAGGACTGTGGAGACCGAATGTAGTTCACAACATAGTATTTTCACTTTTTTGTTGTTGTTGTTTGCTTGCATTTTGTTTTCTTTCTCTTTTTTTCCTTTTTGATCTGATTTTTCTTGTGCAGCATGATAATTATGGGAATATTTATAGAAGAATTGTACATGTTTAACATTGGATTACTTGCTGTCTCGATGGGGGGGAGAAGGGAGGGAGAAAAAATTTGGAACACAAGGTTTTGCAATAAGGGTGAATGTTGAAAACTATGTTTTGAAAATAAAGTTTTTTTGTTTTTGGGTTTTTTTTTTTGTTTTTAAAGAGAGAACAAGGAAAAAGCAACATCATGACAACCCAAAAAAGAGAGAATATATATTAGGACTGGATTATTATTATTAACTAAAACATTATTAACTGCAGCAAAGAATGTCTTTTTGTTTAATCCAGTTAAGAGAAGTATCCCTTTTTATTTTTGTTTGTTTATCATGGACTGGATTGAAAGAGAATCACTGGGACAGTTAGTTGATGCAATGGATAGAGCAGTGGACCTAGAGTCAGGAAGACACAACTGTGTGACCCTGGTCAAGTCACTTAACCCTGATTGCCAAAGAAAGAAAAAAAGAGGAATCATTAGGAATAGTAACAAAGTGAAAATAGTTGATTTTAGGAAGGTTTTTTTTAAGAGTTCACCAGTCTCTTTGATAATAATAATAGCTAGCATTTTTATACGTGCTTTGGCAAAAAACAAACAATAAATAGCACTTATATGGCACTTTGAGATTGATTACTGGCTCCACTAAAATGTCCCATCTGGACATCTGGTCTTCTCTTTCTATATACCTTGTGCTTTCATCTCAAGTCATCCAAAGATTTGACTCATTTCTCCTTTTGTTTAAAATATATTCTGTCATATCCCTTCAGACTTTCTCTATTTCATAAGGAAATATCAGGTAGTCTGATAAATTCCTATACATCTTACTTTATGATGAGTTGTTGTAGGAACTGGGGTGTAGATCTGGAGAAGATTTAAGGAGAAATGATTTTTGTATAGTAACAAGTATTTGAATTGTATATTTTTCAAATGCTTGAATACTCTAGCAGTTATTTCTCCCCAAACCTTTTCCTGGTGTAAATCCCTAGTTCTTATTACACATTTGAAAGTGAAAGTGATATAAAAAACAAATAATACGATTTCATTATAATGTGATTCAATAAAAAAAATTACATAACCTACAAATCTGAACTTTGTAATTGGGGACAGCCTAGTGGTCATGTACTCTTTGACCAAACCAACACATGAAACAAATTAAGGGAAAAAAAAGAAAAAAAAAAAGGAAGGTCTTCTGAACCAAGACAGAGTAGCCAAAGCTGCTTTATTTTGGCTAAGAGCCTCCCACTACATTCCCTGCTTGGGGCCTCTCCGCTCTGAGCTGCATCCGGGCTTCCCCTTTCCACCCCCTAAACCCAGCCCTCCCCCTATTCCTGCTCAATTGAGACAGACCTTTCTTGAAGTCCTTCCAAAATATCTTCTGCTGGAAATTTGTTACAGTCCAAATATTTGTGGGTTCTGTCAATCCAAAATCTGTTTAGAGTCTTGAATCTAGTGTTGATTTTGAGTGAAGTCAGAAAGAGCTCAGGAAAAGTCTTGTCTACTCTCTGCTGTCTTGACTCCACCTTGCTGATTGCTTGCTGTCTAGAGGAGGGGGGAAGCAAGAGAGAGAGGGAGAAAGAAATTGGAACAGCAAATTTTGCAAAAATGAGTGTTGACTATTTTTGCATGCATTTTGAAAAAAGCTACTATTATTTTTTAAAAAAGAAGACATGAAGGAAGAAATAAAGAATTATTAGATTTGATTTGTGTTTGCAAAACACTTTACATAAACCTCATTTTAGTCTCCCAACAACACTGCAAGGCAGGAGCTTTTTTGCAGATTAGGAAACTGAGGCAGATGAAAGTTAAGTGATTTGCTTAGGGTCAAAGAACTAGCTCTGAAGTGTCCATAGCAGGGTTTGAACATAAGTTTTCCTGACCAGTTCAAGCCCTGTATCCAAAGCAAACAACAGCAACAAAACTAAGATTAAACATTACTATGCAAATTTTGTTTTTTGTTTCATGATCATTATAAAATGTAAGTTGGAAGTTATTTGGGTCAGAAAAGATGTTTTGATTACTATACTCATCTCTGACTATCTGAACCTCTCTCCAAGCAGATATGCTTATATATTAATAAATTATCTGGCAGATTTCAATTGGAAGAGAATGATTGGATTAGATAAATTTCATTTTCATTTAATTTAGGTCTCCTGCCAAACTTTCTGCAAACTTATGCCCTTTTCTGCTTCTTGCTTTTATGAGGCAACACTCCTCTTAGTTTTCTACCATCTGCTTCCATAAGATCATTCAGATTAGTTTACATTTTAAACTGATCCTACTTTTGGCTGTTTGTTACTTTTTCTGTTAAGAAGAAAATAACATGCTTTGTTATCAGTCTACTGGAATTATCAATGGTTTTTGCACTGACCAGAGCCTGAAGACTTTCAAAAAGTGTTAGGTTATTAGTGTTGGTTTTATTATATTAACTGTTCTCCTGACTACTTATTTCACTTTGTATCAATTTATACAGATCTTTCCAGGTTTCTCTGTAACCATCCCCTTCATCATATCTCATGGCAAAATAGTATTCTATTACATTCACATATCACAATGATGTAATATGATTTTGTGGTCCCTTGATTTTAGGGGGGCTTCTGTTCTGGCAATCTATCTGATTCTAAAGTGTTCTGGCTTTGCCCCCTATACACACACACCACCCAACCTAGAAATGCTATTGTTCTGACAGTCTGCCTGATTCCAGAGACCACTCCTCAATTCATTGCTGACTGATAATCTGGTCAGTAATAATATGGTCAATGAGAACCAAAATTGCTTCCTACCTGTGAGCCATAGAATTAGCCTATCTATGACAGAAGCTGGATAAATGTCTCTCCTTGCTTCTGTTTCTCTGCTGAATTCACTTACAATTCATTCTGCTTATAATGACGTTACAATTGCAATAAAGCTTTGTCCCTTGGTTAAGGAGATAGGTTCAAGCCTGCAAATGATTTTGAGATACTTCGGGAAAAGCTTGGGAAACCCAAACTTTTGGGGTTCCCTTTCTCAGCCTCAGCATTGATTTGTTCAGCCATTCCTCAATTGATAGATAACCTCTTAGTTCCCAGTTCTTTGCTACCACAAAAGTAACTGCCATAAATATTTTTACATATATGGTTTTTTCCTTCTATCTAGTATCTCTGGAATATACATCTAGTATGAAAGAGTCAAAGCTTTGCATAATTCAATAACTTGGTCATTTGAGAATTCTTTCATATAATAATTTGGATTTTTTCATCGGAAAACTGCCTGTTCCTATCCTTGGCCATTTAGCAATTGAAGAATGGCTCTAAATCTTACAAATCTGAATCAGTTCTTTAAATATCTTTGAAAAGAGACCCTTATTGGCAAAACTTACTGCAAAAAAATTTTTTTTCTGTTTCTCGTTTCCCTTCTCATTTTAGAAAGAAAAGAAATATTTATTAAGTACTTCCAGTGTTCATGAACTAGTTGTTTTAGTTTGTTAATTGTTTTTTTAGTCATGTTCCAGTCTTCATGACCTGATTTAGGGGTGATTTTCTTGGCAAAGATACTATAATATACTTCTCCAATTCATAAGTGACTTGCCCAGGGTCATGCAGCTAGTAAATATTTGAGTTTGGATTTCCATTCAAGAAGATAAGTCTTCCAGATTCCAGGTGGCATGGCACTCCATCCACTGTGCCACCTAGCTTTCTGCATGGTGCTAAAGTATTGAAATACTAATACAAGTGAATAGAAAGTTCCTGCAGACTCTTTAGCCTAAGAGAGGAAAATAACACACAACAAGGGAGCTAAAAATATAAAAGGAGAGGAGGAATGGTAGTGGTGTCCAAGTCCAGAAAATCAGAAGCAGAAACAAAAAAGGGAATAGAAGTTGGCTAATAAGGACCACTCACCAAAATGGAGACCTCAGAAAGAACACATCAATGGGAAAGGAGGCAGACCTTCCAGAGAGAGAGTATTCTTGATTGAGTTAGCTTCAGAGGTAGTTGGTAGTACCAAGACAAGGAAACTTCAAGCACTGAAGGGAGATCAGGGATACCACAGAGGTGGAAGCATGGTTTCAAAGTTTATAATTCAGAACAGATCAAGGAAGAGAATTTTAGCTATATTAGTTTTGTTTATGCAAAAATCTTTAATTTTACATAATCGAAATTGTTCATTTTATCTGTCCTTTGTTTAATTATAAACTCTTCTCCTATTCATAGATCTGAAAGGCAATGACTTCCTTGTTTCTCTAATTCGTTGATGAGGTCACCTTTAATGTCTGAGTTATTTATCCATTTGGAGTTCTTTAGTATATGGCCTGAGATGTGATCTGTGCCAAGTGTTTTGTTTATTTGTTTGTTTTTGT
The DNA here is from genome assembly GCA_023553655.1 of Myrmecobius fasciatus. Classification (NCBI taxonomy): domain Eukaryota; kingdom Metazoa; phylum Chordata; class Mammalia; order Dasyuromorphia; family Myrmecobiidae; genus Myrmecobius; species Myrmecobius fasciatus. Next base: position 90,554 of record JAJPUD010005461.1, read on the forward strand.
TCTTTTGTTTTGCCAAAGTCCTCACCAATTTTCCTAGTAGTTTTTGTCAGATAATGTGTTCTTAATCTAGTAGCTTAGGTCTTTGGGTTTATCAAGTAATAACCACTATGTTCATTTGCTTCTGTATGTTGTGTATCTTACTCTTTCAATAAAAGAAAATATTTTATTCACTGTCATTTTTAATTTATTTTTGTGGCAGAAGGTAAATGAAAACTTTTTCCTAGTCTTTCATAGACACCTGGAATTAGAGATTAGAAAAATCAGTTGGAATACTGTTTCCTTAAGAAAGGTAAATTAAAATTCTAGTGTTCACAAAGGTAGGGAAAGTAGAAGACAAAATAAAAGTCCTCAAGCACTTCTCTTTTACCCTAGAACTTAGCCCTAAAGCGAAATAGTTTAAAGGTTCTGTTTCACAGTGATTTCAAAGATGCATATTAATAAACTATGCTTCTTAAGAAAGACTTTTTAACTTAGCCTTAGCTTTCAAGAGTCTCACAAGTGAACTATTTCTAACTCCAAAATTGCTGGATTTCACTTAGTCCAACCATGAATTCAGTTAATATTAGATCCACTTAGCTGTATTAAATTACACTAATCTACATACATATTCTATACCACTATCTACTAAAATCAATATATAATGGTAAAAAGGGCTATGATTTAGATGTGGCTCATGATCATCCTGTCGATGAAGAATATATGAATTTGAAAATAATTCTGTAGTTCCAACTCACCCTCATCAGAGTGGCAAAAGACAAGAAAAAAAAACTGACAGGCACACTAATATACTGTTAGTGGAGCTATGGATTGATCCTGTGTATGGTGCTAAGGTTTGAAGGTACAAAGTATAAGCAAAAACAAAGTTCCTGCAGGCCCCTTAGCAGCTTACATTCTAATGGAGGAAAATAACATAATAAGAGAACTAAAAATCAGGAAAGAAAGAAGGGGGAGAGAAAAAGGTAATGGTGTCCAAATCTGGAAAGTCAGAAGCAGAGGCAGAAGAATTAAATTTGAACAGCAAAGAAGGCTTTCCAAAATGGAAGCCCCAGAAGAAATTCACCAATGGGAAAAGGGAACAGGCCTTAGAAAGAAATTCCAAGTTGAATGGGCCAAAGGAGATTACACATTCAAGGTTCAAGTCCACTAGTCCAAGTATTCTGGAAAACAACTTAGAACTATTCCCAAAAAGGTATTAAAATGTATGCATTCTTTGAAGCAGTGATATTACTTTTAGGTTTATATCCAAAGAAAACAAGGATGGAGGGAAAGGACCCATATATATCAGAATCTTTATAGCAACACTTTTTGTTGTAGCAAAATACTAGAAACAATGTAGGTTTCCTTAAAAAATAGGTTTCTATCCTTTGGGAAAAAATGAATAAATTATGGTATGTAATGAATATTATTATCACATTAAAAAGGACAAATATGAAGAATTGAGATAAAAATCAAAAGATTTCCATAAACTGATGCAGAGTGAAATAAAAAAAAACTTACAAAGTAACAACAATAAATAATTTGACAGAAAACAACCTTTACAGACTTTAGAATTCTAATCAAAACAATGATTAATCATAATTTTAGAAGAATAATGAAGCATAGAGTATACATCTTGACAGAAGATGATGCAAAATGAGATCTATTTTCAGCATGGTCTTTGCATGCCTAATGCTTTGCTAGATTATGTATTATTATTATTATTTCTTTTTTGCATTTTATTTTCCAAATTCATGTAAAGATGGTTTTCAACATTGACCCTTGCAAAACCTTGTGTTCCAAATTTTTTCCCTCCCTTCCCCCCACTCCCTCCCTTAGACAGCAAGTAATCCAATATATGTTAAACATGTGTAATTCTTTTATACATATTTCCACAATTATCAAGCTACACAAGAAAAACAGATGAAAAAAAGGAGGGAAAAGAGAAAGAAAACAAAAAGCAAGCAAACAACAACAAAAAAGGTGAAGATACTATGTTGTGATCCACACTCAGTTCCCATAGACCTCTTTCGGATGCAGATGGCTCTATTATAAATTAGAATTGGCCTGAATCACCTCATTGTTGAAAAGAGCCACTTCCATCAGAATTGATCATCGGATAATCTTGTTGTTGTGTACAATGATTTCCTGGTTCTGCTCATTTCACTTAGCATAAGTTCATGTAAGTCTCTCCAGGCCTCTTTAATAGTTTCTCATAGAACAATAATATTCCATAACAATAAAAAGGAAATTTTTTTTAAAAATCAATATTAATTGAAAGTGTTACAGGAGCAATTAATCCCATTTGCCCTACTATTTGTAATAGTAGATGTGTCTTTTTTTAAAATGAAGCTTTAAAGAAATGAATTGTTGGCATACACTCAAAGAAAAATAACATATATTTATTAATGTATTAGCAAAACTGTGTATGTTGAAGAAGAAAAAAACCTTTTTAAAAATTGCTGAATTGTCTTTTTTTTTCTTTTTTATTCTTTGCTATAAGGAATGGTTCTCTGGAAGAAATGACGGATATATTAGGGAATATAAGAGATGTAATAACAAAATATATTCATAAGAATTTTTTTTAATATTCTGAGATGTGTTTGACTCAATACTAAATGTGATATTAAGTGGATGCATTTCTGAAACAATCTCACTTTAATGGAACCCTCCAGAAATGCAGTGCTTTCATTTTTCCCCTCTTTGGCCTCTTCCACTACAGATGGCTTGATTTCACAATCTCAAGTTACTTAAGTCTCCCACATGTTTGTCAGTATAAACAAAATTGAATTAAAACCTCAGTGTGGTGTTAAACAATGCTCTGCTCTGATTAGGGCATTCCATAGTAAGCCTGGAATCTGAATCTGGATTGATAGATTCCTTTTCTTTCTCACCATTATTTCCTCATATTAACCATAGTAAGCCTGGAATCTGAATCTGGATTGATAGATTCCTTTTCTTTCTCACCATTATTTCCTCATATTAACTGTTCCTTGCAATGCCAAACTGGAAAACTACCAAAAAACCAAACTTGAATGGCACAATATTTCCGCAAAGCTGTCACTGAGGAGCTGAGTATTGGTGTAATTAAGCAGGGAGTGAAATATACATGCTTCTTCTATCTGTCACAGCCCCAATACTAGGCTTTATTTTTCTGACTTCTAAAACACTGTTAGATTCAAAATCCATCTTTTCACAGGATGTTAAAAAGCTAGTTCCACTTTAGAATTTGTTTGAAAATCATAAAGCACTATATAAATGAGATAGTTTCTTTCATTCCTTTTGATAATCTTGACTATTTATTGGATATGGAAAACAAGTCTAACTTGGGGGAAAATGGGTCAGGAAAAAAAAAAAGCAATTGCTCAGCTTCTTGAAGCTTGAATCTTGTAAGGTATAGTAATTTTGTTTGTTTTGTTTTCATTTTTTGTTATAAAAAAGCCACTTTTATATACAACCAAAAGAAAAATGGACTTCTGGAATACCAATCTACAATAATTTAAATTTAAATAAATACTAAATATTTATTAAACACTGCTAAGTGCTAGGGTTATAAAAGAGTTATAAAAATTAGGGTAATAGTGCCAGAAAGTCTATCTTTAGAAATTCATTCCTTTGAGCAAAGTGTTACAATTTCAGTTGCTATTGTTTTCTTAAATGTAAATATCTCTGAAAATATGATACATTAAGCCATTTTTTCAGTTGATAATATCTATGGGGATTGAGCTCTCAGATGTTTCCAAAGGTAACTGTTTTCTTAAAAAAAAAAAAGAATGAGACTCAGGAATGGTAAATTTTTCTGGAATAAGGAAAGAGCATAGTGCACTGCTTGTGGAGGGCCAACTTGAGTGGTGGTCATAAGCAAACAGGAGGCAGCATGTTGACACTGAATAGGAATAAAGGAAAAATTAAGCTGCAAAAGAAATGGTCTATGTACTTATGTGTGTGTCTATGCGCTCAAAACAAAATTCCTATTTCACAATAGTACCTAAATAGTTATTTAGGAATAGGTAGAATAAAAAATAATGACTTTTTGTTCATTGCTTACAGACGCTACACTAATGAAGTAACAGGAAAACATGAAACCAAAGCAAAAAATTTCTCGAAGTTATGTTGCAACTCAGTGTTTAACAATAGCATAAGATCCAGCCTATGGTTCAGTCAGATTATCAAGAGATATATTGTGTACCCAAATAATTGTTTAAAAAATTTGCAATATGTCAGACTGATTTCTGGCTTTCATAATCCATTATATGTCAGATGATGGGGATGAAGCCAAATTTTTTTCCTCAGACTCCAAGGTTAAAAGTCAATTCAACAATAATGTAGGATAGGAAATGTAAAGCTAGACTTTCCAGAAATATAGTTAAATTCTGGATTCATGCTATCTCTTCTCTCTATTGATCATATATGCACTCTTTCTCTTTTTCTCTCTCTTTCTATCTGTCAGGCTCTCTTCATGCAATAGATATAGCTCCTGGATCCTGTAAATCAAGGATGCCTGATATGTTCAGAAATTAAATATGAAAGCCTTTAAAAGTACACAAATGACAGAGAATTTTAATTGCACAATTTAATCCTGTGGCTATATAGGAGACAGGCAATATAGGACTCAGGCAAATAAAATTCTAAAAACATTTTAGGCTACTGCCTAATAATAGCATAATCTGCTATGTTATGCATTATAATGCTTCCAAATGGAGTTGCCCAGCATATTTTTTAAGTTTAGTTTATATGTCATGGAGCTTGGTTAAATTAAAGATGTCTTTCAAGAGCATTAATGACTTGCCCCAACATTTTCTGAGGAACCCTATGTCTAAACCTCCCTTTGTAAAAGTGACAAGTTACCAAACCTGTGGTTCATCTTTTTGTCTTTCTCCCTCTTTAGAACTCAACTCTCCCATGCAACACATTATAAGAAGAAAAGAATTGAGCAGCTGAGAACATACTTCTCTCCCAACCCTATAGCTGTTGTTTAAATTAGTCTACTTATCTCATACAAGTCAGATTATATTCTATTTATTACCAGTAGTGGGAGAGAATGTTTCAGAGTGAATGTGGGGTTGGAGTGAACTATGAAAAAAGAAATCGGTTTCATAGGATCATAGATTTAGAGCTGAAAAGAACCTTGGACATTACTCCTCACTTTTTTTGTTTGTTTGTTTTTTTGCTGAGACAATTGAGGTTAAGTGACTTGCCCAGGGTCACACAGCTAGGGAATGTTAAGTGTCTGAGATCAAATTTGAACTCAGATCTTCCTGACTTAAGGGCTGGTGCTGTATCCACTGCACCACCTAGCTGCCCCTACTCCTCACTTTTTGACCTCTGGTCAAACAGATCAAGGAATTATCCTCAAAGAAGATGTTAAGACTTTGGGATTTAGGAAAAAAAAAAAACCAAACTGGCTTTTAGGAATACAGTAATTAGAAAGGATTACACAAAATGTGGTTACTAATTCCACAAAGCATGGGCTTTGATTTTCTTTTTCTCTTTTCCCATCACCTCCACACCTCTTTACCTCACTCATTTGATAATTTTTCTACTCATAAACTAGGAAGATGAAAAGGTTTTCTTACATAAAACTGAAATCTAGCTATTGAAAGCTTCATTTATTCTGCTTGTTCTTCCTCTGGGTTCAAATAGAACAAGTCTAAGACTTCTTATATATCACTCAATTAAGACAACACTACACACCTGTCAGATTGGCTAAAATGACAGGAAAAGATAACGATGAATGTTGGAGGGGATGTGGGAAGACCGGGACACTGATGGTGGAGCTGTGAACGGATCCAACCATTCTGGAGAGCAATTTGGAGCTATGCTCAAAAAGTTATCAAACTGTGCATACCCTTTGACCCAGCAGTGTTTCTATTGGGCTTATATCCCAAAGAAATCATAAAAGAAGGAAAGGGCCCCACATGTGCAAGAATGTTTGTGGCAGCTCTTTTTGTAGTGGCTAGAAACTGGAAACTGAAGGGATGCCCATCAATTGGAGAGTGGCTGAATAAATTATGGTATATGAATGTTATGGAATATTATTGCTCTGTAAGAAACGACCAGCAGGACGATTTCAGAGAGGCCTGGAGAGACTTGCATGAACTGATGCTGAGTGAGATGAGCAGAACCAGGAGATCATTGTACATGGCAACAACAGTACTATATGAGGATCAGTTCTGATGGACATGACTCTCTTCAACAATGAAATGCTTCAAACCAATTACAATTGTTCAGTGAAGAAGGCCATATACACCTAGAGAGAGGGATGTGAAATGTGGACCACAACATAACATTTTCATGTTCTCTATTGATGTTTGTTTGCATTGTATTTCCTTTATCGGATTATTCTCTCTTATAGATACGATTTCTCCTGAACAAAAAAATGATGTGTGGCAATAACTTTACATATATTCGATTTAAGTACTCTTACATAATTATCATGTAGTGGATATCCTGCTATCTAGGGGAGAGGTGGGGAGTAGGGGAGAAAAATTTGTAACAGAAAGCTTTGTAAGGGTTAATGTTTAGAAATTACCCATACATATGTTTTGCAAATAAAAAGTATTAATTAAAAAATTTAAAAAATATATAATTCCTCATGTTTGTTTTTAAGCAAAACATTTTTGGAAAGACATTGACAATTAAGTTAAAAAGTTTTTGTACAAACAAAACTAATGCAGACAAGATTAGGAGGAAAGCAATAAACTGGGAAATCATCTTTACATTTAAAGGTTCTGATAAAGGCCTCATTTCTAAAATATATAGAGAATTGTCTCATATTTATAAGAATTCAAGCCACTCTCCAATCGATAAATGGTCAAAGGATATGAACAGACAATTTTCAGATGATGAAATTAAAACTATTTCTAGTCATGTGAAAAGGTGCTCCAAATCACTATTGATCAGAGAAATGAAAATTAAGACAACTCTGAGATACCACTACACACCTGTCAGATTGGCTAAAATGACAGGAAAAGATAACGATGAATGTTGGAGGGGATGTGGGAAAACTGGGACACCAATACATTGTTGGTGGAACTGTGAACGGATCCAACCATTCTGGAGAGCAATCTGGAACTATGCTCAAAGAGTTATCAACTGTGCATATCTTTTGACCCAGCAGTGTTTCTTCAGGGCCTATATCCCAAAGAGATCTTAAAGGAGGGAAAGGGACCCACATGTGCAAGAATGTTTGTGGCAGCCCTTTTTGTAGTGGCAAAAAACTGGAAACTGAATGGATGCCCATCAATTGGAGAATGGCTGAATAAATTATGGTATGTGAATGTCATAGAATATTATTCTTCTGTTAGAAACGACCAACAAGATGATTTCAGAGAGGCCTGGAGAGGCTTGCATGAACTGATGCTGAGTGAAATCAGCAGAACCAGGAGATCATTGTACACAGCAACAATAAGACTATATGATCAATTCTGAAGGACATGGTTCTCTTCAATAATAAGATGTTTCAAACCACTTCCAGTTGTTCAGTGATAAAGAAAGCCAGGGGGAGGCCTGTGGGATCTGAGTCTGGACCGCAACATAGCATTTTCACACTTTCTATTGATGTTTGCTTTTTTTTTTCCTGTACATCAAGATAACTTTATAAATATATATACACATATTCGATCTGTCAAGTATTTTAACATAATTAACATGTATTAGACTTCCTGCCATCTAGGGGAGAGGGAAGAGGGTAGGAGGGGAAAATTTGTAACAGAAAGCATATGTTTTACAAATAAAAAGCTTTTTAAAAAAAAGAATCAACTATGCAGCAAAAAACAAACCAAAAAAATTGACAAGCTACTAATTATTGTACTAGTAATAGAGAATTAGCTATATAAAAAGGTAGTTAGCATAGTAATAAAAACACTGGTCTTTGTGTCAGAATAATAGCATTCCAGCTGAGACTGGCATTGAGCACTTAATTAACTATGTGAATATGGGCAAGTTCCAACATCTCTAAGTTTGAGTTGTCCCATGCAAAATGGTGAACAAAATTCTTGCATGATACTTATGTGGCCTACTTCATAGGGCTCTTGTGTACAATGTACTTTGTAAACCCAAAGGCTATCATTATTATGGAAAGGGGCAAAAATATAAAAATGAAAGGAGGATATGTGTAACAGCAACAAAATGAAAAAGTGAGAGCACTTATTGTACCACCTCTGACCTACCTCAAAGTTCCTTTACAATTCCAAACCAGGCTTACACATCTGTGAAATGGGAAGAACTTTTTAGAGGATAGTATGAGGCAGTGGAAAAAATCCTGGCTTTCTAAATAGAGAATTTGAATTCAGAGGATCTTAGCTGATGAGTTGGGAAGGGATATCAGAAGTCATTTAAGCCAACTCCCTCTCTCATTTTAGATTTGAGCAAACAGAAAACCAGAATAATTAACTATTAAGCTTCAGAAAGCAGAATTTGAACCCATACAAATCCAGTGTTGTTTTTTTGTTTGTTTTGTTTTGTTTTGTTTTGTTTTGTTTTGTTTTCCCATTGTACAATCCTGAGCAAGTCCTAAACTCTAGCCTTAAACTACTATTAAGTTACAAGAGCCAGACATCTGTCTTATCCCCCCAATACCTGAAATCCACATGCCTATTTGGGGAGTTTAAAGCCCTAATAGGACAGCATCCCCAGAGAAGGCACTTACATTCAAGATGTTTCCTTATTGATGCTAAACCCTAAATTATCCATACAGATTAAGTTCAGGACTCACTTAAAAACAACTTTTATAGGATATAAGCACAACCCAAGCAGATCTTTGAGCTAGAGGGAATAGAGATCATCTGGATTCTAGGACAATCCTATCAATTTTCAGATGAGGAAACTGAGGGCCAGAGAAGTTAAATAACTTCTTCAAGACTATTCAAACTCTGAATTCAAAGCTTAGCTTCTCCTGCAACATTCTGCTTCTCTGCCTTCCCCATCCCTTCTCTCCCCACCCCACCATACAAGTCCCATTTTAGTGTGAAAGAAAAAGAACCAAAGGCAAAAACAAACAAAACCCGCTAGACCTAAAGCCCAAAGAGTTTCTGCTTCGAGGGACTACACTAAAATAAGAAGCGTTAAGTAAGGGAACTCTAGGATAATCTCTGTGTGATGGAGAAAAGTTCAGGGGGACTAAAGAAACAGTAACGCTGAGGCACAGAGATCCTTTCTTTTCATTCGAGAAAATTCTCTTTAAGGGCCAAGCGCCTAATTCCTTTTCTTCTCTGCCCATCCCACCTTCAAGCTTTCCCTCAAAGAGGCAGGACATCCCAGGCCTAGGAAGAAGAGTTGCTGGGCCCCTCCCCCGGGCGGGGACAGCCCAGGGAAGAAGAAGCTGCCCCCGCCCGCCACCCAGTCTAATAGCCAGCAGCCGCTGAGGCCTTGCTACGTCTTTTCCTCGGCTCTGCCCAGTGCCCGGGCTCCCGTGACTGGCACAAGCTAGTGTGCGGAGTATGGGGCAATGAAAGCTATGGAGGGCTATCGGGGCTTTTTGGGTCTTCTAGTATCTGCGCTACTACTCGGCTTCCTGGCGGTGCTCTTCACTCTCATCTGGGTCCTTCATTATCGGGATGGGCTCGGCTGGGACGGGGGCTCCCCGGAGTTTAACTGGCATCCAGTGCTGACTGTCACCGGCTTCGTCTTCATCCAGGGCCTCGGTACTGGAAGTTACGTGGGAGTTGGGACTGGAGGGGTGGGGTGAGGAAGACCAAAGGTCCTGGAGGGAAAGCGCGAGGTGGGGAGGTCTCTGCGAAGCTCGGTACTGGGCGTCTCGAGGATATGGCCAGAGCGGGACTGCTCAAGGGCTGTGGGTACTGGCCAAGAGGATACTGCGTGCAAAAGTTTGTAGAACAGAGATTGCAGGCCCGCGGAGAGCTGCTTGTTGCTTTCGCAAGAGAGAAGAGGAAAGGCTTTGGGAAGCAGCACTGGGTGGATAGGGGAGGGAATGAGAGAGAGCCAAGTTGGGAGAAGCTTGAGATGGGAGGCTGCAGAGAGAGGCAGAGTTGAGGAGTTTGCCTTGGAAGAGAACACTGCGCGCCGAAGGAGGAGGAGGAGGAGGAGGAGGGGAGCTGGGACTGGATGTGGGGAGATGTTTGGGCTAGACTCGGGCTAGACTTTATTAGCTGTTTGCAGCTAGTCACTGGAGATCTTCAGGCATAGTATTAACAAGACCAGAGACAGAACCTGAGGGTGGTGCTTCAGCATGGTGATCTCTCCCTTTCTTCACCCGGGAGCGCCCCCGATGCTGAGGGATACTCGACCTCACCCACCCCCTGCCTCTCCAATTTTCCTCACCTCCTCTGATTTACACCCATCCTCTGGAGGATCTAGCTCTTGCACTGTCACGAGAAGGATACTGGCTAGGCGAGAGGGACAAAAGGAGAAGGGGTCTGAGTCTGGTAAGGTCGGAGTCCAGCTCTTGGAAAAAAACTTCACATCAGTGACATTGTCAAAACAATATGAAATTATTCAATAACCTCAGTAAAAGTATTCATTTGTTTTGATTCTCAGTTCCTCCTTAAAAAAAATCATTTTACTCCTTTAAAATAAGAGGAACAGCAAAGTCTGTTAGGCTTGATTTGGTGTGGAATTGGATGATTTAATCCTTATTTGCTTTTGTTGTATGTAGTCAAGGGCTGAGTTGCTCTGGCTTCCATGATTTCCTTTTGGGCATGACTGAATACAGGCTGCCATACAGTTCCTGGGATATCACAGGATCACAGGATCATAGATTTAGAATTGAAGGGATTTTGGAAGTCAATTCCCTCATTTTATAGAAGAGGAAAACTGAAGCCCAGAGAGGTTAAGTTAAAAGTAAAGTAATTGCTTTGGACAATATACCCTTCTGTTGGATCATTTCAATATTTGTTTGGGGAAGGATGAGGTTTGTTCTAGCTTCTGGTACTGTAGAAGTCAAAGGGACCTGAGTCAAAGAATCAAAGTTCTTTGGAAGATAAAAATGCTCATTTTCCTGTTCTGTGCTGAATTGTGCCTTAAGGCTTCTTTTTGGAAGTAAGAAGCATAGGGCTGAAGATCAAATGTAGAACATTACTATAAAACAACTCAGAATAGTAAAAGCCTAGAAAGTTTTAAAATTCTTGATAAGAATTAGATCTTTAAAGCCTTAGACCTAATCAAAAGTTTTATAAATCACAATATGCCCATTTTTAGGAAAAGTGTGGGAATTAATGGCTAGTCTTACAATGTAAAGTCATGAACAGAGGAAGAAAGGACTGAGAAATAATATATTTGGGAGTCATATCCCAAGCCTTCCAAGTTGGGGCATGATAGGTAGGGGTGATGAAAGAAGTCTCAGCTCCACTATACATAGATTTGTTTTGTAATTAATGGGGACCTGGAACCATCATTTCTGAAGTTATTGTTTAGTGGCCTGGGATTTAAATTTGTACTTTGGTCAGACATTAAATTCATTTAGAAATGTTTAAAGAGAAATTTGGAAACTATGTTTAATCATCCATCAGGTTTTTACTCCCGATAACATTGGATAATCTTGGATGTTTAACTTTGCATTATAGAATGAGAGAGGTACATCTAGTTCATTCCATGGGGGGGGGGGGGGGGTGAGTCCTCAGGTCAAGCCTGTATGAGCGCCTTTTAGTACTTAAGGAAGTAGCAATCTTCCTTCCAGCAGTGATAGGTAGTGGAGGATACTATTAATGCACTATCTTTTTAGGAGCTTTCTCTAGCGTGTGACAATAAGTGAGATATCACAAGAGTACCAGTGACCATTCCATATCCCATTTACTAGCATATTTCATAGGCATTATTTGTGAAACTGAAAAGAGAAAATTATGCTGATAAATTACTCTCTATCCAAAGCCACTAAAGCATAATTTTGTTCTTGGAAGATCATCTGAAGTCTGAGCCAGAGAGGTTAAGATCACTTTAAACACTCACCCTACTGAATAAAAGTAAAAAGAAAAGCTTCTCCAACAGTTCGGACCAAGCCTTTAGAGTTGCTCCTGTACCTACCAAAGTGGACTCTGAGGCAGTGATATGCTGGCAAATGTTTAATGACTGGCTTTCTGTGGGAGAAAGGGGGGGGGAATAAAAGATGTACTCACAACACATTTATAAATTTAATTTGCATTTTTAACATTTCCTCAATCACTTTCTTAAGTCTAGAAAATTCACAAAACAAAACAAATCAAACCTTAGTTTGTAGCATTTGCAGATTGTCTATGTCTAAATGTTCCACTGAAAGTTTAACCACCTGGCTTCAAATGTGTGTCTCTCAGCAAATCATTTCAACTTTCAGTCATCTAGGCATATATCTAAGTATGAATTTCAGAGAAAGGCTGACCTGTTTAACAGTGCAGGGAGCTTACTTATTAGTAAGTTCCTAAACCAATGAAATTACATACACAGATTTAGAAAAACTCCAAATCTAAGGAAATTAAGAAACCCAGTAGAAATATAATAATCTCCTAGCTGAATGAAAAAGAGTGGTAAAGAGAATTTTGAAAAAAGAGTTTTATTCCTCCATAAAAGGAATAATTCTCATTAAATTGGTGTATCACCTGGAAATCTGAGAAGCAACTTTGAAAAAGAAGGTCACAGAAAGGAACTAAACAAATAAAACAGATCTTCTTAACAAGTGGTTCACATTTTAAAAAGCATAGAATGATCAGATATGCTCTCTGATAAAAGGTTGAAACTCTGAGCCTAAATCAAATTTTGGTTCCTTTATGCTTTTCACATTTAGACCTTTTCTTCCTGGCCTATCCCATAGAATTTCAAGGAGGAAAAATCTGGCAGTGTTGGAATCTTTTGAAGTTGGTTTTATTGGAGTCAGGCAAGAAGTATTTTCATCTAAATTACTATGTTTAACTTGGATTTTTAGAGACACAACTATGGAAGTAAATTAAGATTATTCCCTAAAAGACCCCAGAAATATTCCATTGGTGTGTATAATAATGACCAAGTTTTAATATGTATTCATTTATTCATTCAATAAATGCATTTGTATTGATCTACTGTTATATCTCAAGGAGTGTGTATGCATTGAAAGACATATGAAAGAAAAACCATTGTCTTAAGAAGCTTAAATGACATAATACCTAATTTGCATATATGTGTGTATATATGTATAAATAAATATATAAAATGCATATAGGTAATTATAGTACAAAATATAATGTGAAAATTCAGTAAAAGGACCAACTGGTAATGTAATTAAGAGAAGGGAGAAATTATTTTTGAAATATTGAATATGTATGAAAGGGCTCTACAATCTTTTTAAGTAATAAAGGTTAGAAAGAGTAAAGCAGAGCAAGTATAAGATTTGGAGTTGAGTTGGAGGACAAAGGGAGCTGAACGCTGGTTTTGTTAGTTACTGAGTTAATAGAAGTGCTTTACAAAATGCTATATAAATGTCAAGGCTATTTGTATAGCCTTGCATAAGTCATTTAATTTATCTGCATCTCAGTCTCCCATATGAAGAATAAGGAGATTGACTAGATTGATGTATAAGGTCCTTTCTAGCTATAATATACCTACCCCCAAAAAAATCTACAAAAAAGAAAAATCTCACTTCAAAAAACAGAGTATTAACCTAGTATGTTAATATTAATGTTAATGCTAACAAAACAATAAAGGAATGATAATTTTTTAAAAAATTGATAAGTACTCATTTGCTAGGTCCTTTATCCAGAAAACCAAATGTTCATACCTTCTGAGTTTGCAACCTGAGCTCATCATCTGGATTTTTATTTTTCATTTTCAAATCAAGGGATGAATAAAGAAGTAGGTAAGAATGATGGATGGTTTTATTCACTGATGTCATAAGTCTTTATATAGATGTGGTTAGGTGAAATGCATCAATATCAGAGAAATTTTATCTTCAGGTTTTTTGAATTGGTTCATTTGTAGATTGTGAAAGCCCCAATCTTCCAAAATACAGTGGATTTATTATTTTTGTATGATCATGTTAATTCTAGGCTGGGGTGTGCTTGAGTTGAGGCCTTTGGCTTTACTTATGAAGGATGGAGAGAGACTATAAATGTGCAGCTATATGAATGCCTATTTTTTCCCTTATTCGTGTTTTAATGTACTTAGTTAGAGGAGAGCCAGACCTCTCCCCCCCCCCAAAAAAAAATCTGAGTCTCTTTTCTAAAATGGTTGGAACTGTATTGTCCTTATGTGACACATCAACCCACTCTATAATTCTAGTCAATAAAAATTATTTAACAGTTAATATTTGAGTCTTATTTAGTACTCTTTTATGTTGTTTATTATTTAGTTTTGTCCTGACTAAACCCATCTGGGATTTTTTTGGCAAGGATACTGGAGTGGTTTATCATATCCTTCTCTAGCTCATTTTATAGATGAGGAAACTGAGGGAAAAAGGGTTAAGTGACTTGCCCAGGGTCACACAGTTAGTATCTGAGGCTGGATTTGAAGACAGGTTCTCCAGGCTCCAAGTGGCACTCTATCTACTGAACCACTTAGCTGCCCTCGCACTCTTTCCTACCTGAAACCTTTGAGTCTCAGAAAGGTTGTGACTTGCCTCCGATCACATAGCTAGTGTATTTCAGAATCAGCACTTGAATTCCAGTCTCCTGACCCAGCATCCTTTCTACATGAGGAGTTCTTAACCTGGGGTTTTATAAACTCATATATTTTTTCTTTTAAATTTTTTCTTTTGATTTTTAGTTCCAAATTTTCTCCCTCTTTCCATGCCTTTATTCCTTAAGATGGTAAGAAATATGATACTCATTTTATTTATGAACATGCAAAATATTTCCACATGTTGAAGAAAAGAGAGAAAAAGAGAGAGAGACAGAGAGATAGAGACAGAGACAGACAGAGAGACAGAGACAGAGAGAAACAGAGAGAGAGAGAAAGAGAGAGAGAGAGAGAGAGAGAGAGAGAGAGAGAGAGAGAGAGAGAGAGAGAAAGAAATAAAGAAAAATTATGCTTTGATTTATTCTCAGTCCACTAATTATTTTTCTGGAAGTGCGTGGCATTTCTCATCTTGAGTTCTTTGGAATTGTGAGAACTTCTATATATATTTTTTGAAAAAAATTATAACTATTTTACTATAATTGTTTTCTTTTGCAATCTTATGCATTTTAGTTTAGGAATTTAAAAACATTACTTTGAGAAGGCATACAGAAGCTTCACCAGACTGCCACATGGGTCCATAGTTAAGAACTCCTGTTCTAGGAAAGGCCTTTCTCTCAGCCCCCCACCTAAATGTTCATATTTCTCTCCTCAAATTCTCTTATATATGCTTATATGTTTGTACTATTGTCACTCTTCCTTCTCAGAATGCAGTTTATTGACACAATACATTCCTTATTGGTAATTTGTGGGTTTTTTGCATAGAATTTGAAATTTATTTTTTAAGATAGGGTTCACTTTTTAAAAAGAGAGGACTGAAACAGGTCTTTGCTCTCTTGCATCTGAAACATTGCAAGTGGTCAGAGACATTGGGATTGGTACAGTAGTACTCTTCTGTTCAGCTGAAATGAGGAAGCTAACTCTTTCCCTAAGAATTTTCCCTAAGAAAATCCAGTAAGATTATATTCACTTGATATGTAGTTATCTAGATGGAAAAATTCAGTCATCTGTTCAGGTATCTATACAATGTAAAATATCTGATTATTTTTTGTTTGGTTTAATTTTGCAAACCCAAAGAATACCATTGTTTTGGTTCAATATTGCTTTCTTACTGAAAATCTTAATAACTTCAAAAGGAGATGCTCTCAGCTATGGAAATAATACTAACAAATCATCCAAATAATTTCTTCATAGTATTTATGCTGTATGTCAGTCTTAATGAATTGGCCTATTTCAAAACAGAACCTCTCTTTGGTAGGCATAGCAGGTCCTTTGGAAAAGTTTGTTTCCATGGGAGTCTCAACCAATTCAATTCAACTTGAGGTCCACTGAATAGACACTCTTAGTTTCCCCAAGCACTTTAGGGAAGAGTTTTAAGCAGCAATAACCTCTTCCTACACACTCAAAGAAGAGGGGCAAAACTATGTTTAACATTATTCAAAGTATTGATGGGAGGACATTAGTTACTTTCATCTTTTAGTGACTTTTATATATTTTAAAATTTGAGTGTAATTCAAACCCACTGGTTCTTATTTTTTGTAATAACATACTTTTAATTGACACTGCATACAAAATTCTTTCACATATTTAAAGAGAAAGAGCAACTTATGCTCTACATTAAAAACATTTTTTTACTAGCTGACATTTTTATAGCATTTGAAATAATACAAAGCTTTTAGTAGTAACACTCTGTTTAGAAATGTTCAATTGTTTTTCCCCCACCTCCACTTTTTTAAACTTGAGAACAGCTAGCCTCTATTTCTGTAAGGCAAAAGTCCTGCCAGTAGTTACCACAGAGATCTTTGACTCAGTATAACATAAGAATGGTCTCCTGAATAGGGATGGCAAATAGGCCTCTCTTGGCCACGTTACACGGGAATTTGCCAGTTCCTTGAGTTTTCTTTATGATCACTTGCCAGGGATTCTGTTGAAGCAATTCTTACTTAAATGCAGGTGGACCAGGGGGCTTCTGAGGCATCTTCCTACTCTAATATTCAGAAATATGAATATCTTGTTTGAGCCCCATAACAACCCTAAATTCAACTCTCAGCTTAAACAATTACTAAGCCATAGGATGCTGGGCAAGTCACTTAGTTGTTCTGTCATTTTCTTTTTCTATAAAGTAGGAAACTATAGGTAATCACTTAGGCATTTACTTGCTTTAAAACTATTCTCACGAATCCTATGAAATGGACATTATAGTCAGCCTTATCCTCATGTCATTTTTTATATTTGGTAATTTTAAAAAAATGTAGCTCAGAAAAGTTGTGACTTAGCCAAAATGGCAGAGCTGAGATTCAAATCTATGTTCTCTGATCCCAGATCTTGGAATCTTTCCCACACATAACTTTCTTTTATTCATGGTCACTTTGCTCCTAAGTAGATCTCACTCTCAGGTCCATGCACTCTTTGCCACATCAAGCTGCCTCTCTGCCCAAGGACATTAATTTAAAGAATTAAGTTTTTTTTTTATTTGGGAAGATTTTTATTTCTTTTCTGCTTAATGCAAAATGAATTCACCAGAAATAAGATGTTTTGGAAGTCCATTCTTTGGGGAATTTTATCTCCTTAAATTGATAGTGATCTCCTCCTCTGGAAATCTCTTACAGTTTCATGGCTGTGGTGACTCATTTGTTTTTATTATTTCTGGCTTTATATTATACTAATTATTCATCACTGTGTCACAATCACAAAACAAGAGTGTCATCCTGATAGAATATCTGCTCTTTAAGAGGGAAAGGACTCTTTCCCTTTTGTCTTTGTGTGTCCAGTGTTTGAGGAAACTGTTGACTTATTGGCAAGTTCATAGATTTGTATACATGATATTTCCCCATGTTAGACTTTAAGTTTCTTAAGAGAAAAGCCAGTAGCATGTTTTCATCTTTATTTCTGTCTCTATTGCTTAGCAAGCACAATGACTTATACATAGTTGGCATTTAATAAATATTTGAATTTAACTGAATTCTAAATTTTCTGGTCTTTAATGAATGCTGTAAGAATCACCAGAAATATTGGTATTTTTATTATGGGTGAGATCAGCAAGTGTCAAACCCAGGACTTCATCTTAGAGAATAAGTATGTTTTCATATTCCGGGGTTTTATATTTGCATTTGCAGCAGGAGCTCAGAAATTTTCCAGTAATTAAATTCAAAGTCAGGTAAGTTTATTACTTTGGAAAGCTGATTGCCAAAAAGTTAATTATGAAAAAGCATTAGAATCCAATGTTTCTTAGATATTCAGTCTAGTATAATACTCTAGGACTTAATTTCTGAAATTTAACTTTAGATAAAAGGTTTTTCATTTACTTTAAACATACATTGCTTTTCACATTTCAACTTGTTTTTCTGGAGAAAAAAAAGTAATTAGAAGGACTGACAGAAGATTCTTGTTTCAGTTATAAACAGTTGCTATTGATTTCCCTTCTCTCTCATTTATTAAGATATCTTTCTTTTTCCTTTACATCAGGCAAAAAGCTTCCAGATAAGCAAGCATCCAAATAAGCAAAAAGACATTCCTTTTTAGCCTTTCAACCAATTCTCATCACCTTTCCAGGACAGTTTCAATTTTTTGGTGGTATTTAAAAGTAATATATACCATGACTTCCTATTTTTGAGATTAGTTTTAAAACCTTAATTTTTAAAAGAAGAATTGTCATTATGTGACCACTTTAGGTAAACATTAAGCAGTATATAATGTCTCATTTATCTGGAAACAAGATTGTAACATCACTAGGGAATTTGTGGTCATTGCTTTATTTGGTGGTGGTGGGGGTTATGTGCCAGCACTAACTTTCATTCATCTTATTTATGAGATGGTAAAGGCAAGATTAAGCAGCAGCAGCATGGTGTAGAAGAAAGGTCAGTAGTTGGGACCCGGATGCAAATCCTGTCTCTGTCACCTGCTAGTCAAGTGTTCCTGGGCACATTACTTCTCTGAGTTTTAATTTTTTCACTTTATGTAAATCATAAAGTTGCATCCTGAGGATTTGCTATTGCTGCCCTGGAATTTTTTAATAAGAATTTTGTATTCTCAGAGGGCCACCTAAGGCTATCCAAAGCCTTTTCCAGTTATATCAATGGAAGGGAGATGAAAGAAGGCAGGTTGTCCTTTGGTATTCCTGCAGTCCCTGTTTAATTGATGGTTTAACAAGGAATTAAAACTGTTGCTAATTGACAGCTCAGTCCAGAGAAACATTAGAAAGAGGGAATATATTCTCTTCTGCTGTTTTTGTGTGTACGATTCCATCAGTACAAATGTCTGTGCCAAACCACAACCCGATGTCATTTACATAGAATCTTACTAGGTGGTACACTGAAGAGGATACCAGTCTTGGATTCAAGAAGACTTAAGTCTTCTTGCCTAATACACACTTAATAAGCTGAGCAAATTGTTGAATCTTTTCGAACCTCAGAGCTTTCTCATCTGTAAAATGGAGATAATTCAGGGTTGTGGCCAGGATCAAATGAGATAATATGTGTTAAGTGCTTTGAAAACCTTAAGGCACTATCCAAATGCTCGCTATCCTTGCTGTTTAGTTGTGTCTGACTCTTTGTGACTCAATGGATCATACTGTCCAAGTGGTTTCCTTGGCAAGGACACTGGAATGGTTTGCCATTTCCTTCTCCAGTGGATGGAGGCAGACAGAGATTAAGTCAGTCACACGGCTAGTAATTGTCTGATGCCACAAGATCCTCCTGACTCTAGACCCAGTGCTCTATCTGCTATACTACCTAGCTGCCTCCTTAGTTGTTTGCAATACAATCTGGAACCCAGAAAGAAGCAAAACACAAGACTTCTCATTGGCTCAAATCAATGTCTTAATATTAATAATGAAAGTTCAAGTATTCAAGGGAGAGGTCTTCAATTACTGCCTATCTACTTTTAATGTTATTTTCATTGTCATTTTCATCATCATTATCATCATTGCTTTAGATTGGGCTTCATTATCTCATTAATACTGGAAGTGCTTAATTGACATGCAAACTTTAACCTGTCCCATTTTTCTGGCCTACACCAGTTGAGCCCTCCTTCTGTAATTTGGTAGATCCCCATTGTGGAGAAAGAGGCTCACTCTATATTGGTGCTAGACTTGGTGCAGACCCCTGATTGGCTTAGTCTACTGTAGCACAGAACGCCAGAACTCAGGCAATCCACCCACTTAGCCACCTCTGGTCTAAATTGGGGTTAAGTGACTTGCCAAGGAAGTGTTAAGTGTCTGAGGTCAGATTTGAACTCGGGTCTTCCTGACTTCAAGGCTGGTGCTCTATCCACTAGCTATCCCTACTCTGGTCTATTTTTATTGGTAGTCTTAGTTATTAGGATTTCTAGAGCAGGAAATTATTAGAAGGCTGGGCTTTTAGAAGTAGATGTGTTGAATGGAGGAAGAAGTGACCTCCGAGAACAGAGGAGACTGAAAAACTATAAAAAGCTAATACATGAACAAAAACCCCATTAACATTCTGGATCCAATTAATGTAGGGAAAATAGCCCCACCCATCTTAATGGCCCCTGAAAGTACCACTATATTATAGCTGGGTAAAGTAATTGATGTTCATAATTATGATCTTGAATTATCAAGAAAAGCTTAAATATGTTAGTGTTTCAAATCACTGCTTAAGGATGCAAGTTAATGTACAAACTATTTTTACAAAGATTTTTCTTATGATTAAAGTTTTTAAAAATATTGATACTTAAAGGGGTTGATTTTCAACTATCTGAAAATTAACTGAGATCAAATAGCTTATTCTCTAATGGTGCTGGATAAATGAGTTATTATTATGCCTTATAAAGGACTTCGAGGATTTGTGATATGCTGTCTAGGTACCCAGCTATATGATGTTAAAAATGAAAAACATTCGTTTTTGCAAACAGAGTTCTCTTTGTGAAATTTTTCAAGTTTTAATATGCAGCACATCCAAGAAGAGAAGTAACCTTATGAATAGAGCCTTATTGTAATTTGTCATTCATAATTAGTTTTTCAACTAAATTTTCTAAATGTTTGCTTTCTGGGTTTATCATTTAGAACAGGCACACCTTTGCCTTTCAGATTCTGATCCAGAGGAAAAAAGGGAACCTACAGAAATAGCTGACTGTAAGCAAGAGGGGGAAAGTCCTCTCAAAGGGGCCCTCAGAACAAATACCAGGATTTGCCTTGGAGGCTGATCCAAGTAACAGTTCTTTAGAAACTTAAGACACTCTAGATGAGGAATATTCACATAAGATACTGTGAATTCTTTTGCTAAGTTTTTAACCTCTGTTCAGAAGGAAACCACATAAATATGCACTGGGTTTAAAATTAAGAAACTTATGTTCCATTCATACCTTGAGCACTTAACTGTTGAATGATGCTGGCTCAGTGATTCAACCCTTCAGAGACTCAGTTTTCTTTATAAAATATGAATAAAAATAATATTTGTACAGCTAACTTCTTTCATAGGATTGTTGTAAGAAAATGTTGTAAACATGAAAATGCTCTGAAAATGAATTCCTTTGCCAAATTGAATGTGTAATCCTCTTCCCTTTAAGAAAAATTTTTGTTTTGCATTTATACATCTTTTTACAATGTGACTGAGGGGACTTGGGATTCACCAGAAAGAACAAATAATGGTCTTATGAAAAGACCTGATGTAGATGATTCTTCATTTTGATCTTAATGATGTTTATCAAACTCCTCAAATTACATTTGTACCAAAATAGAGAAATGTATCTATCCAGTGAATAGGTGGAAAACTTAAAATTAGCTAACATAAAGATGTAATCATCCTGCATAGACCATGTGAAATCAGTGTCCAGGTTAGTATTATAAAGGAAACAGCAGAGGCATATTTTATTCTATCTCAGACACTATAACCTGTTTTGACCATTTATATTTGAGATTGTAGCTTGTTCTCCTGTTTGACCTGTTACAGAGCAACTTATTTGGGCTCAGAATGTGATATTGAAAAGCTATGTTCTAGGTCAGATAGAAAGAAAAGAAGAAGAGGCTAGAGATGCCATGAATATTTTCCCCAGTGATATAACAAAAAAATATTAATACATGACAATCCTATATTAATTCTTCATTAAGGGAAATTGCATTCCTGAACTCTACCCCAGCCATTCCTTTTTATTCAGAAATGTCAGAAATTTTTGTTCTACCTACAGCAGAACAGAGAACTAGTACTTGTCTGTGACTGATAGGCCAAAATGTTGCTTGGGGTGTGTGTGTGTGTGTGTGTGAGAGAGAGAGAGAGAGAGACAGAGAAAGAGAGAGTTAGAAAGGGGGAAAGAGAAGAAGAAGGATAGAGAACATAGGGCAATTCATTTCATTTGCCTGAAAACTAATTTCTTCATCTGTAAAATTAAGGAATTGGACTAGATGATTTCTGACAGCTATAAATCTATAATTCATAAGAAAATAAACTCCTGGAAGGTGGGAATTATTTCGCTTTTGTCTTTAAAGCCATGAATAGTACATGATTCATAGTAGATGCTTAATTAGATATTTGTTAATTGGTTGATTGATTCCATGATTCTCCTCATTTAAACTAAGAAAAGAATCCAGGCATCTTATGGCCATACATTATGGAAATTAAAAGGAAAATGAACTAGAGATCTAAAACACACTTTAGTCAAATCATGGGCAGCAAAAAAGAGGTGACTATATAAAGTAAAAGGAGAAGGAGTCTTGGGTAGAAAGGACTAAGGAATACTTGGAAAAGAAAGTACAAGGAAAAAAGTTTTGCTTTAACAGAATGAATCATCCACGGAAGATTTTTGCTGATTCCATGCAGCTGAAGGTTATCTCTGATATTAAGAAGTTATATTTTTCTAAGCTTTAACTTTACTCCTTTGTGAAATATTAGAGAATAGTCTACCCTCAAAATCTCCATTTTTCTGCTAAGGTACTTGAAATTTCTACAATTATAATTGTCTTCCTTTGAATAATTATACTTGCTTCTTAAGTTCAAAGTTGCTTTTAAAAAAGGAAGTTATTGCCTGGAAGGCATAAAACATTAACTCTTTAATACCTCTTGATATATCATTAGGGTTAATTAACCTTAATTTCTAGCTGAATCTTTGAAAATCAGAGCCCAGAGGCAATAGGGTAGAAAGAGAGGCAGGAACTAATGAGTTACTGAGTTGGGATGGAGAGAAGCCAGATGGTTCAGCAAAGGACAGCTAAAGAACAGGGATGGGGTCTACAAGGAGAAAAGGTGCCAAACCAGGAGAAATGTAGAGCCAATATTGAGGATAAGGAAACATTAGCATTTTGACTCTCAGTCTAAAACTCAGATTTTATAGGATTTCTATGGTTAAATTCCAAATTCCCTTAGGACTGCCTTGTAGGAAGAGGTTTGTGCTACTAGAAAATATACCACTATTGTGTTGAATGGGTGGAAGAGTGAAATGCATTACCTACAATTGCATAAGAAACCACCATATGGAAGATGGCTTTAATTGATATTTTATCAATTTGATGACTGAACTTTGGTTTGAATGTAAAACATGCTATGCACCAACTAGGGATGTATTTCTACATAAAGTAAAAATACATAAAAGGAGATTTAATCATTTTAATAATCCATCATTATGGTAATTCTTTAAATAGTTTGTAAAGATATATTTAGCTTAGAAAAAAGATTGCTACACATTGCAATAAAGATTTGCTTAAGGTTTTCTCATTTTCTGAAGAAGAACAATCAATGTTTGTAGATATCAGTTATATGCAGAATACCATGCAGCAGAAAGAACTAGGAATTCTGGTCACCAAGAAGAAATTCATCTGGCAAAAGAGGTGGAAGGGATAGGAGGAAAGATCCAAATTAAATTCAATAAGCA
This sequence comes from Myrmecobius fasciatus, assembly GCA_023553655.1. Lineage (NCBI taxonomy): Eukaryota > Metazoa > Chordata > Mammalia > Dasyuromorphia > Myrmecobiidae > Myrmecobius > Myrmecobius fasciatus. The sequence continues at coordinate 113,921 of JAJPUD010005461.1, forward strand.
TTTATTAAGGTCTGCTGTATCCTAGACTCTACTAAATACTGGATTTGAAGGGCTTATATTTTATATTATATATATTATATTTTATTGGGAAATAAAGTAACTCCCCTAGGGTTACATAGCTATGATGTGCTAGAAACCAACCATGAACCTTATTCTAGGGTGGCTCTTTATCCACTATACCACAATGCCTGATGCATGGACAGGTAGCTATCAAATATATACAAAAGCAAAAAAACCCAAACAGACCAATATGTTTTAGTGGTAGACAAAGCATTAACAAGTGGAGGAGATTAGGAAGGGTTCTATGAACTGACCCCTGAATGGTGCTAGGGATTATAGGAGTTGGGGTAAGGTAGAAGAGTATTGCCAAGCATTGTAGAAAGATTGTGAAAAGCATGGAAGCAGATGGTGAAATAATAAACAGACCCATCTGACTAGAATAATGAGTGTGTAAAAATAGAGTAATGCTCTATAAGCCTGGAAAAAGAAGATTAGATTTAGATTTTAAGGTGACAAATAGAGAAGTTCATAGTTTAACCTTACAGCAATAGGGAGCCTCTGAAGCTTCTTGATCTTGAGAATAACTAGAGCAGATATTAATTTCAGACTGGGCAGCTTGATGGAGAATAGGTTGGAGAAAAGAGAGACTGGAAGCAGAGATCATTTGGAAAGCTGTTGCAGAATGAAAGCAAGAAGTGATAAGAAAATGAACTAGGATAACAGTGTTGGGGAAAACAAAAAGGATGGATGAAAAATATGTTGTGGGGATAGATTGAGTAAGATTTGCCACTGACTGGGTTTGGCTACATGCTGGATCTTTTGCCAGGCAGTGTGACATGGGCTACAAAGGACAATAGGGCTCGAGTGGATCTAGTTGGGGCAAGAAAGGAGGTGGAGAGTGGGCTACTACTTAGTGTATTTAGCACTAAGCCCCTGTAGCACAACCAACAAACTGATCCCCAGAGGTAGAAGTAATATATGGAAAGGGTTGTCTATAGGGAAAGTATTCCTGCATAATGGGAACCATGGCAGTGGGACCCTGGGGTGGCAACCAAAGACAAGCTAAGGTGGCACAGTTAGTTGTAATGTATATCATTTATCTGGCAGAAGTTTGCCTTCACCTTGTATCTATGAACTGGTTTTGTCCTAGTCATCCAATACTAGTTACCTTTGCTAAGCAATAAGGAATTCAAATTCCAGCATGAAGGAATGGAAAGAGGAAATTTTCCTGAGTGAGAATGATCAAATATAATGATTACCAAGGGAGGATTGGACATTTTATTTTACTTAAACATAGACTGTATTTCTAATAGTTGGCTTATGCATGATTGTATTTGTAATCAAAGGAATGAACTAAATGATTTTTGAGTATCCTTTCTAATTTTTTGAAAGTACAAACTTTTGAATATCAATTCAAAATACCTTACTAAGAAAATCTTTCATTTTGTTTTTGTTCTGCATGTTTAGAAATTGATGAGTTTATGCAATGTCTCATGTTTCTATAAGAATATGAATGATATAAATCCTCTGAGACTGTATTTTCATTCTATGACATGCATTTAGTTAGAATTTTCCTTTACATACTATTGCCTTGAGTAGCAAAGAATGTCTTCAAAACAAAATGTGGTAAAAGGAAATGTTGTCTGCATGCTAAGTGGGGAGAGGCTTTGGAAATTTTGTTTTAGTGTTATAATTAGGAGAGAAAATGAAAATTTGATCAAAGTTGTAGGAGTCAGCAAGTATCTACAAAGTTGTAGGAGTCAAGTCAAGAAGCAATTACCAAGTATTTAACATGTACCAAGTACTGTGCTCAGTGCTGGTTATATAAAGGCAAAATACACACAGACACACACTTACACACACACACACACACACACACACACAAAACCTAATATGCAAACCAGATTTATACAGTATAAATTGGAGATAATATCAAAAGGAGGATAACAAGACTAAGGAGAGCCAGAAAAAGGTTTGTTGAAGAAGGGGGATTTTAGCTAAGGCTTGAAGGAAGCCAAGGATGCCAGGAGTTGGAGAGAAGAGAGGAAAGAATTCCAGGGGAGCTTGGGATCAGAATACAGTTTCTTGGGAAATAAATGGAAAGTTCAAGAGACAGTTTCTGGGTAATTAACAATTTATTAATTAGGCTAGATGATAATCAATAAATTGGTGACAAGTGGTCTCACTCATTATCCAAAGACAAAACTTTGGAACCCTGCTTAAATACCTTTTTAAAAGGAAGTTCGAGGGGCAGCTAGATGGTGCAGTGGATAGAGCACCATCCCTGAAGTCAGGAGGACCTGAGTTCAAATGTGGTCTCAGACACTTAATACTTCCTTACTACTTCTTAGCTGTGTGACCCTGGGCAAGTCACTTAACCCCAATTGCCTCAGCAAAAAAGAAAAAAAAAAAAAGGAAGTGCCCTTGACAGGTGAAAGTCAACCCTGATTAATAAACAATTAATAAGGGGCTGGACATATTAATGAGGAATTGGGTTAAAAGTCTTCTATCCCTCCTGCTGAGAATGTGACTTGATCATGAGATTCAGCTCTCTCCAGAAATGTGAACAAAGGAAACCTTTTCTACCCAGACCATTCTGGTTGGTTTTCTTTTTCATAAACTGGATTCCCTTAGACTCTAATGGAAGGGAATAATGAATGACATAGCCAGTTCCATTGGTCTTGGGATGGAGAGAACCATCTGCACCCAGAGAGAGGATTGTAGGGACTGAGTGTAGTTCACAATATAGTATTTCCACTTTTTTGTAGTTGCTTGTTTGCATTTTTTCTCATTTTTTCCTTTTTGATCTGATTTTTCTTGTGCAGAATGATAATTGTGAAAATATGTATAAAAGATTTGCACATATTTAACATATATTGGATTACTTGCGACTGTCTAGGGGAGGGAGTGGGAAGAAGGAAGAGAGAAAAAATCTGGAACACAAGGTTTTGCAAGGGTGAATGTTGAAAACTATCTATGCATATGTTTTGAAAATAAAAAAAAACTTTTAGAAAATAAAAATAAGATTAAAAAAAGAAAGTGATATAAAGAGGTATTTGGGGCTCCAAGAAAATTTTGGAAGAGGGACAACAAGCAGCTTTAGATGGTGAGTGGACCTAAGGATTAGAGAAGATGATACGCAATAACAAAACATGTATTAAGCACCTACCTGTATGAAACAAATTAATGGAGAACAAATGATTAAAAAAAACTTCAACCTTCAGAGAACTCATAAAGTATTGTGAGTTCAGGAATGAGAAAGCTCATAATGGTTAAGGGATCAGGGAAGATTTCATGGAGGAGATGCAGATGCATTTGAGCTGAGAATTGAATAGAGAGAGTTTCAATAAGGAAGAGATGAAGGGAGAGGCTATTCCAAGGAATAACCTCCAAAAGCAAAGACATAAGAAGACATAAACCATGTTCAGAGGACAATAAACAGCCTAGTTTGGCCACCATAAAGTGAGGAGTATGAAATAAGGATGGAGAGGTAGGCTGGCATTAAATTGGAGTGAGACTTAAATGCCAAACTAAGCATTTTATATTTTATTCTGTAGGCAATAACAAGCCACAGAAGGTTTTTGGTTAGAGGATTAATGTGACTAAAGCTATGTATTTGGAACATTAATGAATTGGAGGAAGGAAGATGAGAGAGAATAGTGGTCATGTGAGTATTAATAAGGATTTAAATTATGATGGCATCAGTAGAAATGGAAATATATATGGAACAGGAAATTAATAGGGTGTAGAGAGGGAGAAAAAAGTCAAACAGAATTAAAGTTTTGTGTATTGCTATTGGTGTAATTTGCAGAATTAAGAAAAATAAAGGTCAGGATGAGAGAGAGAGAGAGAGTATGTGTGTATAAGAGAAAGAGAAACAGAGATAGAGAGACACAGATAGACACAGAGACTCAGAGACAGATACATAGAGAGAAAGAGAAACAGAGTGACAGAGAGATACAAAAACACAGACAGAGAGGAGTAAAGGGGGCTGTGTAGAAAACTTTAGTGAATGCTTATATTAAGGAAGTGGGTGGAGAAAGAAAAATCATTGAAAGGAACAGAGAAAGAGCAGTCAGAAATATTTAATGAAAACTAGGACAACTTAGTAGCATAACAGAAGCCAACGGAGTAGAGAATATTAGAAGGAGTGAGGGGTGATAGGGAATCTAGTCAACAGTGTCAAACGTAGCAGGGGGCCAATCAAGAAGGATAAGAACTGAGAAAAAGCCATTGACTTTTGCAATTAGGGGGTCACTGTTAGCCTTCATCTTGAAGAAAGCAGTTACAGTTGAAATGATGAAGTATAAGTAGTGAAATAGCTCACCTGAAACAAAGCCATGATCAGGATAACTTGAACCAATTTATCCAATGACAGGAAACTTGCAAGTCTTGGAAGTGGGGTAGCCTTCCAGATTTTCAGGAATTGTTCAGGTTACCTCTAAGAAAGTTATCTTGGTAATTGTTTCAGAAGCATTGGTACCTTTCTTTTTTCCCCCTGTCTCCAAAATGTCTAGAAAATTCTGGTCACTTAAAATTTTCATAGAAATTATCCCACATTGCCAGATCTGTCTATTTTTGAGATTTGAGAAAAATCTTGAAGAAAGCTCAATGGATTATAGATGACTTGCAATGGGGAAGAGTGGAAAAAAGATAGCAGACTTTACAAAGCTTCACATACATATGGAAGACTCGTTGTAGACAGTCATTCTGGGGAATGAGATAATTCAATTTATTAAATATTTATTAGAGCAGGAGCAGATTATGGAATAATGGATTAGTTGATCTTTGAAGTCCCTTATAGCTCTATGATTTCAAGCTAACACTGCTCATTTGTCCCCTTTGCTTTCAATTGCAGTAGCTAACTTAGAATGAAAAGTTATTGAAACTGGCATCCTCTGTTTCAAAAAAATTTTTTAATGAAGGAAAACATTGTTATTGTCTTTTGGAGGTTTGATGGAGTTTTTTTTTATAGTTTCTTTTTAAAACCGAGACCTATGATTTCATCATAGTGGGAAAATTCTTGTTGTGGACACTCCTGATCATTAACTATGATTTAGAATTTTGAAGAGTTTGCTAAATAGCACAGAAAGCTTAAGGGACTTGTCCACAATTATACATCACAGTATCAGGTGGGATGAATCCAGTTCTACATGTTTAGTCCCACCAAATAAATTCCCTGATGGTGTTTGCATAAATTCTGACTCTAAGGGAAAATGTCAGAAAGAATCTCCTTACTAACCTTCTTTTTTAATTTTTTTCTTTCTGTCTGGGTCTGTGATTTCATTGGTAGGAAAATGATGGAGAAACTCTCGTTTTTAGCTGCCAAACAGAGATCTCTAACCATAATGTAATTGAAGGACTATTTGAAGATGATTTAGAGTAGCAAGTAGAGCTCTAAGCCACAGAAATCCCCGACCACTTTTAGAAAAATTAATTGATAAAATTACAGGGTTTTTACTAACAAAGTATTTCCTAAACCAACAGTTCTCAGAGTATGTACTATGGGCTTTTGGAAATTCTAGAGACTTTTTCAGGAAGTCAACAAAATAAAAACTACTTCTATAATAATGCTAAGATATTATTTGCTTTTTAAAATATGCCTTCCTTTTGCAAAAACATATCTGAGACCAGATTTTCTTCATATACTTCAAAAAAACCAAATCATTGCAATAAATAGCAGAGGTCAGTGGGATAATACAATTGTCTTTTATTGATACACATGTTAAAGAGATTTGCAAAAATATGTAAAATAATGCCACTCTTCTCACTGTCTTTTTTGTTTTGAAAAATAGCTATTTTTAATATGTTATTTATGTTAACATAATGGGCTTATTATTTTAAATGAATAAATGCATAATTTAAAATTTTATCAGTTTTAATTTCTAATATAGTGAATGTCAATAGATATAACCCACATAAACAAAAATTCTTTGGGGTTCTCAATAATTTTTAAAAGCATAAAATGATCCTGAGACCAAAAAGTGTGAAAAATGATGAAAGTATGAACTATTTTTATTTAAATACCCACAAGCCATTTCCCTTCTCTAGGGACCCAAGTGCTAAGTCCTCTAACTTCACCACACATCAGTTAATCAAGCTGGCAAACATTTTAAAGTGCCCACAACATGCCTAGTATTGTGGTATTTAGACAATTTCCAAGGCTTAAGAACAAAAGGAAAATGACAAAGAAATTCAGCAGCTCTCATGAGCTTTCCATTTTTCCTGAAGTAATGTATGTGTTACTTTATGACCCAAATAAATCGGCAAGTTTTTAACTTGTGTTATTTGAATAATATTTTTTATTTATCCTTAAATTCATGTGACTTTTCATAGAGTTTTAGAGAATTACTGCTATTTCTTCCATTCATTGCCAATAGCCTAGAGATCTGTTAAATGAATAACTAGGGACAGGAACCCCAGATACATGGTTTTCATGAATTACTGGATGCAGAATCACCCTTTATCAATCCAAGATAGCATCTTCTCTGCAAATTTTGTAGTCTTAGAGAGCTGCCTTGAACATTGAGGGGTTAAGTGGTTTGCCCGGGATATGTACAAAATATAAATCAAAGACAGAAATTCGGCTCAGGTTCTTCTGGCTCTGAGGCCCATTCTTTATCTACTGAAAACATGGTGGCTCAAAATTCTCTCCTGAGAAACTAGACTTTTTACAGATAATTTTGGGATAGTACCTATTGAACTATGTATGACTATTTATGATTATTATAGATAAATCATTAACTTTCTATATTTAGTTTATATATTTTTATTTTGAAAATATTTCTCCCTCCCCCCCTTTTTTCTTTCCTCAGCAATTATTGTCTACAGACTACCCTGGACCTGGAAATGCAGCAAACTCCTAATGAAATCCATCCATGCTGGATTAAATGCTGTTGCTCTGATCCTTGCAATTATTGCTCTGGTAACTGTTTTTGACTTCCACAATACCAAGAACATTCCCAACATGTACAGTCTGCACAGCTGGATTGGACTGACTGCTGTCATACTTTACACTGCACAGGTCAGAATCTTAAAAATATTGATAAACAAGACCTAAAGAGACCAAATGGGCAAATTAGATAATATAAGATCTTTTATACTTTCTGAATTTCTTGCAGTCATCCTTTCTCCTTATTTTTGTTATGTTTGTTTTCATCATGCATTCCCCCCTAAAGCAGTCTAAGAAGCTGCAGGATTTTAGTGACTGTGAACTAAAATATGAGATTTAGAATTTGTCTGTGTGTATGTCTATGTTGTGTGCATATGTGTCAGTGCATATGCATGCAGGTGCACTCGTGATACATGCCACTTTCTCATGAAATCTAGTTTTGGTTACTTGATAATTCTTAAATGGAGTGGTAGTTTTTTTCCACCAGTTATATGGTTCATCACCCATCACATTCATACTTGCTTCTCCTTGGTCACTTTTCTATGTATCTTTCCAAAAGATTGTTATGGAACTTCTTTTCTCCTGATATCACAAAGATTAAATGGTATTTGGTTAATATTCTTGGAAATTTTAATATATATCTTTTTATCTCAATTTGAGATCCAGGATCATACTTTTATTTCATTCATTCATTTTCTAAGTATGTATTAAGGACCCAATATGTACTATATGCCACATGAGATATTGGGGATACAAAAACATAAACTCCAAACTATTTCCCTTCTCAAGGAGTTAAGGAAAAATAATGTTTAGAACAGAGGTTTCTAAATTTTCTTGGTTCATACAGCCCTTAGTGACACAACAATTTTTTTCATGGCATCCCTGAGCTTAAAAAAAATAACAGTTTAATTTATTAAGTAATGAATTTGTTGTAGTATCCCAGCACACTGTGACAGAGTTTAGAAATCATAGGAGTGCACTCATAAATGGGCTTATAAGTAAATGCGAAGTATGTATAAATTGACAGTTGGGGAAGGCTCTAAAAACTAGGAGATCAGGAAAGGATTCATGTAAGAGAACATTTTGAACTGAGCCTTGAAGAAAGTATTCAGAGATTCAAGAAGTGAAAGAGAGAAGGGAAAAACATTCAGACATGAAGGGCAGTTTATCAAAAATCAGGAAGACCAGAGATAAAATGTGGGGGGTCAGCAAGGATGCCATTTTGAATGTAGGGTGAGTAAAAGGAAGCAATGCACACTGAGCTTAGCAGGATTAGCTCCATCCAGAGTCTGAAGGATATTTAGTGCTCAGCAGAGGAATTTGTACTTTATCCTGGAGGCAATAGGGAGCTCCTAATTCTTCTTGACGGGGAAAATGACATGGTTTTTTCTTGACCTGAGTTTTGGAAACTTTGATGAATTAAAGATGAGGAAAAACTTGTGGCAAGGAAATTATTGGAAAAATCCCAGTAAAAGGTCATAAGGGCTTGAACTAAAGTGGTATCCAGGAGAGTAGACATGGAAACAACCTAAGATGGTGGTGACAAACTAGCTATATATTGACTTTGAAAAATATTTTAACATTATCTATGTTGTATTCTATTCTTTTTTTATTTTGTTAAATATTTCCCATTACATTTTAATCTGGTTCAGAATGCACTAAAGAAAATTATAGCCTGAATATTGTTGGTTACAGACTAGGTATTTGATATTGCTATTGCAAGTGATATTCTTCATACCTTCTCCAGCACTATTATTTGTGGATAGCAATTATTTATTAAATAGTGAAAGAGTAAATGAATGATATCCCTTGCTATTATAATATAGGAGTGACTCATGAGGGCAATGTAAAGTTCCTATCCCTCCCTATCTTTGCCAAATGCTGAATTTCAGATTTGTGACTAAAAGAATGAATATATCACAATAGCTAGCATTTACATGGTACTTTGAGGTTTGCAAGGAGCTTCATATATGTTACGTCATTTGATCTTCACTACAACCCTGAGAACTAGGTATTATTATTATTATTATTATCCCCATTTCACAGATAAGATTTAAGTTGAGAAAAGTCAAAAGACTTGCCTAGGTCTACATAATTAGTAAGTTTCTGAGCTAGGATTTGAATTCAGGTGTTTCTGACTCCAAGCCCAGGGTTCTATTCACTGGACCACATAGCATCCTAGATGATTATAACCCTTTGACAGAATTTGGAAGATTCAATAGCAAAATCTAGAACTCTTACTTTCTCTTTACCTTCTGACTGTATTTTCTTCCTTTTTTAAGGTACTTATTGGGCTCAAAGGACTCTACTTAGAGTAAAACCTCAGTTAATTAGAATGCCTGGGGAATTGAGGGTTCTGGTTAAAAAGTTAAAGAGAAAGTCTTGCTTGTTTCATCCCTTGTCACTGAAAAAAATTCATAAAATCTATTAATCTCTTTTGTTATATTAGTAATTCTAGGATGCTGAATATAATTAAATCTCTATTATTTAAGTGAAGCCTTTGCTTTGTTAAAAGAGCATAATTCTGAATGTCCATTCTCATCATACAATGTTGTAGCAATAGAAAATATAGACGCCTAGAGGACACCAGAACATCATCCATCATCACCATCACTCACATTTCTTGATAGTGCCTTGTTATTTATGAATATTCATACTTGTTGCTTAGAAAACACAATAAATATGGGAGTTATTAACTCTGAAGAAAGTAATAAAATATTATTATTCACTTTTTATAGATGAAGAAACTCCAATATAGAGGGGTTAAGTGATTTGCCAATGGTCACAAAGGTAATAAGCATCAGAGCTAGTACTTATACCTATGTCATTGGATTTCAGATCTGATATTCTGTCTAATGCTACAAATCCTGGTATTAAAAAAAAAGAAAAAATTACATCCCTACTAATTACTATGCTTCTTTGTCAATTTTTTTCTTTTTAATTTTTTTTCTTTAAGAAGTGTAACTTAGAAAAAAATTCCAGTTAGTTGGGGCTTTAGATTAGCTGTTTTTGCTATATGATGAAAATCATATCTTCCTCAAGGAATTTCTAGTCTAAGGCAGAGGAAAGGAATCTGGCATCAGGGAAAAGCATCCAAAGACAAGCAAAAATTGGAAACGTCAGAAGATGAGTCAGGGCACAACAACATAGGATTGTTGAAGTTTAGTTCAGTGTTCTATGGCTTTTTCTTACCTCTTTCTTCCCAGTTTTTCATCATTCAGTATTCTTAGCATTGGGGCTCATTTTTGGAAGAGAGACTGCTTTCTCTTGTCCAGCTGGGTGGGAGCAGGAGAGGGCAGGATTTCTCCTTTGGGACCATAGGATAGGTACACATTCAAGTGTCCCTTTGGACAAAGTTCATTAGATTGGGATATCAAGTGGATGAAAAAAAAAAAGACTAAAAAGCATTAGGGCAGACAGAGGAGAACTACAGCACCCTTTCTTGGGTGAAGAAATCAAATCCCAAATCTCTTTATTTTGTTAATTCAGTGTTGAACAATTCTACTGAATGCAGAACATTGTGCTAGATGCTAGAAGAGATGCAAACTTTAGATAAAGGCACAATTGCTAATCTTATGAAATATAGAATTCAGGAGGAAAAAAGGATACCAGCAAGTATAATAATAATGAGCAACAAGACATGGTAAATGAATGAGAGAACTATAAGGAAAGGTGCTATGTGAGATCCAATGAAAAAGGTGACTATAATCATAGGTATCAGGAGGAGAATGCATTTCATTGGGGTTTTAGCAAAGCTTCTTAACCTGTGGGTTGTGACCCCACTCGGGATTACATAACTGAATGTGAGTGGGGGGTCACAAACTTATGATTTATTATCAATAAATGTTTCATTTGTACACTTAGTTTATATACCAATATAATCTGGGTTATCTAAAAATTCTCAGACAAAATGATGTAGTGAGTGGGAAAAGTTCAAGAAGCCTTGCTTTAAAGAATGAATTCATATTCATTTGAAAAAAAAGAAATAGAGACAAAGACAAAGAGAGAGACAGACCGACAGACAAAGACAGAGAGACAGAGAACATTCTAGTCAGAGGAAATGGAGTAATTAAAGATTCAGAGATAGGAGAGTGTATTGTATGTGTGGAAGGCAAAAAGTGATCCTCTGTAGAATAATATGATTTAAAGTTGGGAACGTATCATACTGTAATGTCAAATTGTGGGGGAGGTGTTGGGAGGACCTTGAACGTCAGGTTAAAGAGTCTGAATTTTACTCAGCAAGCAGTGGAGATTTTGGAGCAAGAAAAAAACATGACAAATCCACTTATAAACAAATATATATTATTCCCATGACTGAACAAGTTGTGATATATGAAGGTAATGGAATATTATTATCCCCATTACATATGATGCTTGCTGATGGTTTTAAAAAGATGGTTTAAAAAAAGATTCATTTTAAGGAAAAGTCCATTTATTCCTATACTCTGTAGTGTTTTTTTTCCCTGAGGCATTCAAAGTCCTCCCAAGATTTACATGAACTGATGCTGAGTGAAACAAGCAGAAACAGGAATACATTGTACACAATAACATCAAGAATGTGTAATGATCAACTATGAAAGATTTGGTTCTTCTCAGTGGTTCAGTGATTCAAAAGAATAGACTCTAGATGGAAAATGCCATCTGCAGCCAGAAAAAAACTAAGGAGCCTGAATGTAAATCAACACATGCTATGCTCACTTCTTTTTTTTCTGTTTTTTTCTCTCCCTTATGGTTTTTCCCTTTTGCTCTGATTTTTCTCTCCCAACATGATTCATAAAACAATGTGTTAAAAATAATTTTTAAAAGGAAAAAAAATTAAAAATAAAGTAAATGAAAACTATCTTTACATGTATTTGGAAAATAAAATGCTATTGAAAACTTAAATTAAAAATGTAATTGGGAAATGTTTAATGAAATAAATAAAAAACTCAACATTAAAAAATATCATTCCCAAAGACGTATGAAGGACAAAGGGGAGAGAGTAGAGTTGAGAACACTTGTTAAGAGGCTCTTAAGGAGGCCTTTGATCAGGGTGTTGGTAGTGGAAATAGAGAAAAGGAACCAGATGCCAAGGGTTTGGGAAGAGATTAGAAGAGAGAAAAGTCAAATGTAACTCTATAGTTTCAAACTTAGGAAACCACAAGCCACAAACAAACAGTGGAGTCAAAAACAGGGAGATACTTTGGGAAAACTAATAAGCTTTATTGTGGGCATAAAGACTTTGATGTGTTGATGGGACAGCCAGATTAAGAAGTCATGTAGGTATTTAGACATGCAGGTGCCGACTTCAAAAAAGGGGTTAGGGATGGATATATAGATTTGTAAGTCATCTGATTAGAAGTGGCAGTTGAACTATGAGCAAGTAAGATTTATACCAGGAATGCAGGCCTGGTTCAATATTAGGAAAACTATCAGCATAATCAATTATATTAATAACCAAACTAACAAAAATCATATGATTATCTCAATAGATGCAGGAAAAGCATTTGATAAAATCCAACACCCATTCCTATTAAAAACACTAGAGAGGGGTTAGCTAGGTGAGTGGTGCAGTGGATAGAGCACCAGCCCTGAAGTCAGGAGGACCTGAGTTCAAATCTGACCTCAGACACTTAACTTCCTAGCTGTGTGACCCTGGGCAAGTCACTTAACTCCAATTGCCTCAGCAAAAACAAAAACAAAACAAAACAAAAAAACCACTAGAAATTATAGGAATAAATGGGCTTTTCCTTAAAATGATCAGTAGCATCTATTTAAAACCATCAGCAAGCATCATATGTAACGGGGACAAACTAGAACCAATCCCAATAAGATCAGGAGTGAAACAAGGCTGCCCACTGTCACCATTACTCTTTAATGTTGTATTAGAAATGTTAGCTTTGGCAGTAAGAGAAGAAAAAGAGATTCGAGGAATTAGAGTAGGTCATGAGGAAACCGAATTATCACTCTTTGCATGCAATCTTTGCAGATGACATGATGATACACTTAGAGAATCCTAGAGAATCAACTAAAAAACTACTAGAAACAATTCACAACTTTAGCGGTCGCAGGATACAAAATAAATCCATACAAATCAGCAGCATTTTTATATATTACCAACAAAGTTCAGCAGCAAGATATACAAAAAGAAATTCCATTCAAAATAACTGTCGATAGTATAAAATATTTAGGAATCAATCTGCCAAGGAAAAGTAAGGAACTATATGAATTAAACTACAAAACACTTTCCACACAAATAAAGTCAGACCTAATCAGTTGGAAAAACATCAAGTGCTCATGGGTAGGCCGAGTGAATATAATAAAAATGATAATACTAGCCAAACTAATTTACTTATTTAGTGCCATACCAATCAAATCCCAAGAAATTATTTTACAGATCTAGAAAAAATAGTAGCAAAGTTCATCTGGAACAACAAAAGGTCAAGAATTTCAAGGGAATTAATGAAAAAAAAATGCTGATGAAGGTGGCCTTGTTGTACCAGATCTAAAACTATATTATAAAGCAGCAGTCATCAAAACCATTTGGTACTGGCTAAGAAATAGAGCAGTCGATCAGTAGAACAGGTTAGGCTCATAGGACAAAATAGGCAATAATTATAGCAATCTAGTGTTTGACAAACCCAAAGACCCAAGCTTTTGGGATAAGAACTAACTATTTGACAAAAACTGTTGGGAAAATGGGAAACTAGTATGGAAGCAATTAGTGCTTGACCCAGACCTAACACCATATACCAAGATAAGATCTAAATGGGTTCATGATTTAGACATAAAGAGTGATATTATAAACAAATTAGAGAAACATAGGATAGATTACCTCTCAGATCTGTGGAGAAGGAAGGAATTTGTGTCCAAAGAAGCACTGGAACTCTTAATTGAACACCAGATAGATAATTTTGATTATATTAAGTTAAAAAATTTCTGTACAAAAAAACTAATGCAGACAAAATTAGGAGGGAAGCAATAAATTGGGAAGTCATTTTTATATTTAATGGTTATGATAAAGGATTCATTTCTAAAAATATATAGAGAATTGACTCAAATTTATAAGAATTCAAGCCACTCTCCAATTGATGAATGGTCAAAGAATATGAACAGATAATTTTCAGATGAAGAAATTAAAACTATTTCTAGTCAGATGAAAAGGTGCTCTAAATCACTATTGATCAGAAAAATGCAAATTAAGACAATTCTGAGGTACTACTACACACCTGTCAGATTGGCCAAGATGACGGAAAAGATAATGACAAATGTTGGAGGGGATGTGGGAAAACTGGGACATTGATGCATTGTTGGTGGAATTGTGAACGGATCCAACTATTCTGGAGAGCAACTTAGAACTATACTCAAAAAGTTATCAAACTGTGCATACCCTTTAACCCAGCAGTATTTCTAATGGGCTTATATCCCAAAGAAATCATAAAGAAAGGAAAGGGCCCCACATGTGCAAGAATGTTTATGGCAGCCCTATTTGTAGTGGCTAGAAACTGGAAACTGAATGGATGCCCATCAATTGGAGAATGGCTGAATAAATTATGGTATGTGAATGTCATGGAATATTATTGTTCTGTAAGAAACGACCAGCAGGATGATTTCAGAGAAGCCTGGAGAGACCTACATGAACTAATGCTGAGTGAAATGAACAGAACCAGGAGATCATCATACATGCCAGCAACAACAGTATTACATGATGATCGATTCTGATGGACATGGTTCTCTTCAACAATGAGATGTTTCAAACCAGTTCCAATTGTTCAGTGATGAAGAAAGCCATATACACCCAAGGAGAGGCCTATGGGATCTGAGTGTGGACCATAACATAACATTTTCATGCTTTCTGTTGATGTTTGCTTGCATTTTGTTTTCCTTCTTAGGTTTTTTTTCCTTGTAGATCCAATTTTTCTTGTATGGCAAGATAACTGTATAATATGTATACATATATTCAATTTGTTGTATATTTTAACATAATTAACATGTATTAGACTGCCTGCTATCTAAGGGAGGGGGTGGGGGGAAGGAAAGAAAAATTTGTAACAAAGTTTTGCAAGGGTCCATGTTGAAAAATTACCTATGCATGTGTTTTGCAAATAAAAAGCTTTAATAAAAAGAAAAGAAAAGAAAAAAAATATCCTATCCTTAAAAAAAAAAGTGGTAGTTGAGGCTATGGGAGCAAATGAATTACAAAGGGAAAGGGTATCGAAAGAGAAGAGAAGAGGAGCAGAAATAAGCCTTGCAGGGCAGCTAGGATGGTGCAATGGATTGAGCATCAGCTATGGAATTTGAAGGATCTGTGTTCAAATGTGATCTCAGATACTTACTGGCTCTGTGACCGGGACAGTCAATTAACTAATTGCCTCCAAAGAAAGAACCTTTGAAGAATATTCACATTAAAGGATAAGGTAGACTATGAGAAGTAAGAGGTTAACCAGGGCCCTACCATAACTTTGAAGCCATTAGAATTTAAGCCCTTTGCAAAAAAGGAGTTATTTCATTTAGTGTATCTATAATTCCAACACCTCGTACAGTGCCAGGTACATAGTAAAAACTTAATGCATGCTTGCTGATTGATTGAAGATCAGAGAGGAAAGAATATCCAGGAATAAAAAGTGATCAATGGATTTAAAACCTATGGGGAGTAGGGGCAGTTAGGTGGCGTAGTGGTTAGAGCACCAGCCCTGAAGTCAGGAAGACCTGAGTTCAAATCTGGTCTCAGACACTTAACACTTCCTAGCTGTGTGACCCTGGGCAAGTCACTTAATCCCAATTGCCTCAGCAAAAAAAAAGCAAAAACAAACAAACAAACAAACAAAAAAAACCTATGGGGAGGTCAAGGAAGATGAAGACTGGAAAAAGATCATTGAATTGCAATTAAGAGGATTGGCAATGTCTGAAAGGATAGGGCCAGTAGAATTATGAAGCCTGGTTGGAAGGGGCTGAGGAGCCAGTGGGTCATGAGGAAGTGGAGAAAACAATTTCTTCAAGAAGTTGGACAGTGAAGGAGAGTTAATGGAAGGAAAGATTGTCAATTTTTTAAAATAATATTTTATTTTTTCCAAATAAAAGCAAAGATAATTTTCAACATTCACCTTTGCAAAACCTTGACTCTAAAAGTTTTTCCCTCTTTCCCCCCATCTCCCTTTCCCAAGAGAGCAAGCAATCTGATATAGGTTAAACATGTGTAATTCTTCTAAACATATTTCTATATTCTTCATATCGTGCATGAAAAATCATATCAGAAGTGAAAGAAAAACACAAGAAAACAAGCAAACAACAACAAAAAGATGAAAATATTATGCTGTGATCCATATTCAGTCTCCATAGTTCTCTCTCTGCATAGAAATAGCACTTTCCTTCACAAGCTTTATGGAATTGTCTTGAATAACCTCATTATTGAAAAGAGCCAAGTCTGATTTCGGGGGTGGAGCCAAGATGGTGGAGTGCAGACACGACCCTTCGACCTCCTCTGACCTTCTCTCAAACCAATAGCAGATTAAGCATCAGAACTGGTTCTGGAGTCAAAGCTCCCCCAAATATTTGGAGTAAAACACATTCCTCACAGAAGTTACCTTGGAAGAGGGGCAGCTAGGTGGTGCAGTGGTTAGAGCACCAGCCCTGAGTTCAAATCTGGCCAAAGATACTTAATATGTCTTAGCTGTATGACCTTGGAGAAGTCATTTAACCCAAAATTGCCTCAGCAAAAAAAAAAAAAAAAGAAGAAGAAGTTACCTTGAAAGAGCTCCAGAGCAGGTCTGTTTCAGACAGGCAGGGGGTTGGTTGGTTTGTCAAGCTTTGGCACAGCTCCAGGAGAGGGCAGGAAAACTGTCGGGGCTTATCATGGCAGATTCTAAACACCTGGGGAGTCTATCTGAGGCTCTTGGGACACTCAGCCCTGATTGCAGGCAGGTGCTTTGGCAGATCTGCAAATGTGGGACATAGCCCAGAAGGCCCAGTCAATCAGCTGAACTGCCCCAGGGCAAATTACAGCAGCTGCTGCTCCTCTGCTTTAAAGAGACCTCAAGCTTTTTAAAAAAATGATAAAAACCAGAAAAGAGCTTTCACCATAGACAGCTTTTATGGAGAGAGAGGAGGGCAGACCCCAGATCCTGAGGTTCCTAAAGGGAAAGCAACTCTAGAGGAAGCCACAAAGGGAAACATGAGCTGGTCCCCATTTCACAAGGCTTACCTGGAAGATTGCATAAAGAATCTCAAAAGAGAGTTAGAAGAAAAATGGGGAAAGGAATTGAGATCAGTGCAAGAAGGATATGATGCCCTGCAAAAGAGATATGAAAAAGACACCAATTCACTGAAAAACAAAATTGGCGAAATGGAAAGACACCAACTCACTGAAAAGAGCCAAGTCCATCACATTTGATCATGACATAATCTTGTTGTTACTATGTATAATGTTCTCGTGGTTCTGCTCACTTCACTTAGCATTAGTCAGTTCATATAAGTCATTCCAAGCTTTTTCTGAAATCAGCCTGCTCATCATTTCTTATAGAACAATACTATTTCATTACATTCATATAATGTAGTTTATTCAACCATTCCTCAACATATGGACATCCACTCAATAGGAAAGTTTAACAATGAAGGGAAAAAAAGGAAGGTATTTCCCCTAAAGACTGGTGAGAGATGAGCATGTTAATAGGCAGAGGGGAAAGGTCCAGTGAAGAAGGGGCAATTAAAGATGTATGAGAAAAGAAAGCTGGTCATGGAGGATGTGGGAAGGGATGGGATCGAATATATAAGAGATCATGGCAAAGTCATTTCTCCTATCTTGGACTTCATTTCCTCATCTGTAAAATAAAATGAGTTAACTAGTGGCTCTCTAAATTCCCTTCCATCTATAAACCTTTGATCCTCCATTACTACATTAAGATAACAGGTCATCCTTTTCTACGTTGTACAGTATTTCCATGTCTACTACTCAGAAGAATGCCATTAGTAGGAAATCATAGCTGCAATCAAAACTCCTCAAGATAGTTCTCACATGATCCACTTTGGCAGTTCTGGGTAGAATAGCTAAAATAAACAACCTATCCTGAGTCATATGTTTATTAATTCTACATAGGAAGCCTTCCTTAGCAGGTGTGCCCTTCTGTTTATCTTTGCCAAGAATGAATTCCTATCAATTCCTATCAATGATATTTATATTTTATAAAAGTCTGAGTCTGTCCTCTCTGTGCTCTGGCTTCCCCTTCATCTCTGAGAATGTGTATATGCATGCATGAGCACACACACACACACACACACACACACCCCACACTCACATATTTCATGACTGTTGTTTATTCAGTCTGAAACTAGGCATACAAAGCACATTCCAGGACAGTTGGTTTCCAGCTATTTTCTTTTGTTCTCTGAAATCTGTTTTTAGAAATATTGAACTGCCAGAGTTGATACAAGGATATGATCCAATTCTATTGAAGAAGGAAGAAAACAGCTGAAATAATTCTTCCTTTCCTAAAGGGGAAAAAAATGAAACCATGTTTAACTTTGCACTGTCAACATCACAGCCCCAAATCCTTTTCATGTACAAGCACACTTTTGACAAACTGGTTTTAAGTTCCATCATTTTACTTTATAAATATGTCCAGGCAGCTAGTTGGTGCAGTGGATAGAGCACCAGCCCTGTAGTCAGGAGGACCTGAGTTCAAATGTGGCCTCAAACAATACTTACTAGCTGTGTGACCTGGGAAAGTCACTTAACCCCAATTGACTCAGCAAATATATATACCAAGAGCAGAATTAAGGCTTCACTTGTTAAGAATGGATCAGTTCACTTTTAAGTGGTTGTGCCTGGGGTTCCCACTTTTCCATGGAGTAGAAGAAATGCTTCTTGTTAAAAAATAAATGCTTCAATAGGACTGTCACTAACTCACAAATTGACAGCCTAAAAGACTTCTCCTAACCAGAATTGGTTTTGTGTTTCAGTTTCAAAAGAATAATTATTTGTGTAATGCATTTATCTAAGTATCTGAGATTAGTCTGCATTCCTTTTCCTATCGTCACACTCAAGGGGCATACTTGACAAAGACTATATAAAATGAAAGAGAATTTTTAAGATCATGTATTATTTTCTTAGCACTTTCAGTAGCTGTCCCTATAAGTCCCACATGTAAAATTAAGAGAAGTCTGCCTAGATACTTATTTATTTATTTATCCTTATTTAGGATATTTATTGTCCTCTCTTTTCCCTATGAGATATAATTGTTAGGATAGTTCAGGGGCCAAGGGACTTTTTGTTTTTATTTTTTCTTATTTTACTCACACACATTTTTTTCCAGTATTGTTTTTAATGTGACAGTAAAACCTGATACTACCTGGGACTAAATTAAATTCTTAATAGATATGACTGTCCAGCAAGGGCCTACTTCTTTTTTTTTTTTAAATTAAAGCTTTTTATTTGTATAACATATGTATGGGTAGTTCCCCAACATTGATCTTTACAAAGCTTTCCATTACAAATTTTACCCCCAGTCCCTCCCCTCCCCTAGATGGCAGGAAGTCCACTACATGTTAATAATGTTGAAATGCTTGAGAAGTTATGCAAGAAAAATCCTATCTACAAGAAAAAAAAAAGAATCAGAGAAAGGCAACACAATGCAAGCAAATGTCAATAGAGATCATGAAAATGTTACATTGTGGTCCATATTTCATTTCCCTCTCTCTGGGTGTATATGGTTTTCTTCAGTGAACAATTGGAACTGGTTTGAGACAATTCTTTGTTCAGAGAGCCATTTCCATCAGAATTGATCATCATGTAATACTGTTGTTGCTGTGTATGATGATCTCCTGATTCTGCTCGTTTCACTCAGCATCAGTTCATGCAAGTCCCTCCAGGCCTCTCTGAAATTATCCTGCTGGTCGTTTCTTACAGAGCAATAATATTCCATAACATTCATATACCATAATTTATTCAGCCACTCTCCAATTGATGGGCATCCCTTCAGTTTCCAGTTTCTAGCCACTACAAAAAGGGCTGCCACAAACATTCTTGCACATGCAGGGCCCTTTCCCTCCTCTAAGATCTCTTTGGGATATAGAAGGGCCTACTTCTAAGCAGAAAAGGTATAACTGTCTAATGTTTTTTCTTTCTTTCTAAAGTTATAAATGTGGAAATCTCAATGCCAGGCTTTTCCATGATCTAAGAAAAGCTTCCCCCACCCTTTCATCAATAGTCATAGTCATCTATTTGATTGAAAACATCTAAGTCATCCATAAATGACATTTGATAGCTTTCAATTTCATCTTTATTTTTATGTAAATGGTATTTTTTTCAATTTTATGTAAAGATAGTTTGCAACATTAATTTTTTAGTAAGATTTTGAGGTTCAATTTTTTTTGCCTCTTCCCCTTCTGTTTCTTTAAGATGGAAAGCAATCTGATATAATTTATATATTGCAATCAAGTTAAACATATTTCCATGTTAATCATGTTGTGAAAGAAGAAATGAAACAAAAGGAAAAACACAAAAAACCCCTCAAAGTAAAAATAATATGCTTCGATCTACATTTAGACTCCATCTGTATGCAATTTCATTTTGCCTAAAAAACAAACAATAAACTATTATTGATGTGGAAATAGTCTAGTAGCATCAGTCAGATCATCTCCAAAAGGAGAGAATTTTTAAGTTTGAGTTAAGAGAATAAACTTGGAAGGGCCATAGCAGTAAGCAATACAAGCTATTAAAAGGTTAGAAAACAGAAAACAAGACAAATAAATAGACATTGTCCTGCTGAAGAAAAAAAAAAGTCAACTTAGTCATGATACCCTCAGCAGACTTTGAAAGAGCAACAACCCCAGCAAGCTGTTTCCTTAGATTTTCTTTTCGTGTCTAAAATTATGTCAATTTCTAGTAATAACTTACCAGCTGCTCTTACAGATAATTAGTAGTTTCATACAAAGTCCCATCAATTAAAGTAAGACTGATTTTCAGAATAAATTTCAAAAAGAATCCAACTAGATAAGGAACAACAAAGGATTTTCTGCAATGAAATATAGAGAGGATGACCAAGAGTTTTGTGAGATTAGTTAAGAGGTTCATGGATAATTCTTTTGTTCTAGTGCTGAAGATGATACCCTAGAGATGATATAAAAATGTTCCCACTGGCATTACATTTGAGACTTTCTTCTGACTTTGATAATGTCTTCTTGATAGAGTGGGAATGAGTGCTGTTGTCATAGTGAATACTGTATCTGAGTTTAACATTTGGAATTGGCCATTACAGTGGGGAGCAAAAGCAATTTAAGAGATGAGATGGCCAGAAAGAAACCAGCTGGACACATCCAGGCTCACTAATTGCCAAGTCACTTCCAAAAAACAACCTGGCTGTTTTTTGAAAAGGAAGTATCATAGAACCACAGAAATGGTAATGGCTAGACGTGGTGGTGAAGCAGCAATAAGATTATTTTCAGATGCTGAGTTTTTGGACCTATTCTCTTGGACACAGAAATTTGGACAACTCCAAGCACCTAGATCAGGACTATTTGAGAGAAGAGAACTTTCAGAACATCATGCCAAGCCCAGATTCACAGAGTACTCCACTGGCAACCTGCCACGTTAACACTGAGCCATTAGCAATGATTCTTTGAGTGTAGTTATGCAACTGACTCCAAGTCTGTCTAATTGTATTATCATCTATTCCACATCCCTCCTATCTTCTCCACAAGAATAAGAAAAGATCTTCATATCGTAGAACAAATAAAATTTCCATATAGCATTAAATAGGAAACACAGCAATCAGAGAGAAACATTTTTCCTTTTAAATTTAGGTAGAGATAGTGAATTTGTTTTTTCCCCCTAGGGAAAATAAAAACCTGAAATTCTGGAAACTCCTGTTTTTCAGGAACACAGTTATTTTATAAAGTGAGCAAAATCTCTTTATGGAATTTTATAAAATTATACCATGTTTGTAAAGGGAAACATTTTTTTTCTTTTTAATTTTATTTGCATAACATATGTGTGGGTAATTCTTCAACATTAACCCTTACATAGCTTTCTGTTACAACTTTTTCCCCCCAACTCCCCACCCCTCCCCTAGATGGCAGGATATCCACTACATGTTAATTATGTTAGAATACTTGGCAAATTGAATATATGTATACATATTTCCAAATTTATCATTGTTGTGCAAGAAAAATCGTATCTACACAAAAGACATATCAGATAAAGGAAACACAATGTAAGCAAACATCAATCAAGAGTATGAGAATGTTATGTTGTGGTCCACATTTCACATCCCTCTCTTTGGGTGTATATGGCTTTCTTCAGTGAACAATTGGAAGTGGTTTGAAACATTTCATTGTTGAAGAGAGCCATGTCCATCAGAATTGATCATCATATAGTCTTGTTGTTGCCATGTATAATGATCTCCTGGTTCTGCTCACTTCATTAAGCATCAGTTTATACAAGTCTCTCCAGGCCTCTCTGAAATCGTCCTGCTGGTCACTTCTTACAGAACAATAATATTCCATAATATTCATATACCATAATTTATTCAGCCATTCTCCAATTGAAGGGCATCTATTCAGTTTCCAGTTTCTAGCCACTACAAAAAGGGCTGCCACAAACATTCTTGCACATGTGGGGCCCTTTCCTTCTAAAGGGAAACATTTTAAAAGTAAATAAGTAGATAAAAATAAATAATAGAAAGTTAAAAGCTGAAGTATATATATGCATATATATAGTTAATGTAATATTTACAAAGATGCAAAAACATTTTTCTTTTCTTCCCTTTGTTTCACTTTCTGTACAAGTTATAAGTTCAACAGAATTTTACAAAACAAATTGAACCCTATCTCACCCAATAGCTACAAATACCACAAAGAAAAAGGTTCTAATGATACATTTAGCTAAATGTTAAAAGTTATTACAACTAAAAATTATTATAAAACTTATTGAGTCCAAGGAGCTTAAGACTGTTTGTGTACCTAGAAGAAGAAGGACTGTCTAAAATGTTCTGGGAGGAGGAAGAGGAACCAATGTTTTTATTCTTTATACTCTAAATATTTTTCCTATTTAATTTCCTATTCAATATTTTTATTTTTCCTATTTTTCCCTATTTATTACTATTTAAGAATTTTACTTTAGAACTTTAATTTTTTCTCTCAGGCCTTTTGTTTTATGGAAAAGAATAAGCCTTAAAAATGTAAAATGAGAAAATAACAATGAGCAGAACTAACCCTTTGAGATATTACTTTGTAAAGGAAAAGAAAATAATCAAGAAATAGAGTCTAAATCTGTGATTTCATTGATAATGAGAAGTCCTGATGAGGAACTTTGTTTACCTATACAGATGATGTTGTTTATTTATTTATTTATTTTTGCTGAGGCAATTGGGGTTAGGTGATTTGCCCAGGGTCACACAATTAGGATGTGTTAAGTATCTGAGGCCATATTTGAACTCAAGTCTTCCTGACTTCAGGGCTGGTACTCTATCCACTGCACCTCCTAGCTGCCCCAGATAATGTTATTAAAAGGAAAAACATTGCTCTAGCTATACAACAACATTTGTAACAGTTTTATTGTAAAAATATATGTTCAAAGATTATGGGATAGTTGAATAAATGTAATTATTATTTAAAAATAAATCAATGTAATGAAATTATTAATGGCAACTTTTCATGCTAACTTTACAAAACCCTACAAAGAAAAATAAAAAAAAAACAAAAAAAATACACATAAGGTATTGTAGAGGGAAGAAACCAGAATAATAGCAACAAGAAATTAATCAATGAACATTTATTAAAGTGCCTTCTATTTTTCAGGCATTATGTGAGGCATTGGGAATGAAACTGTCCCTAACCTTAAGATTACATTTTTATCTAGAAAAAAAAATGTCTGAGTAGATATGTTAAAAGTAAATAGAAAATGGGGTGGGCAGCACTAGCAGCTGGGAGGACAAGGGAAGATATCATGCAGGAAGTAATACTTATGCTGACCTTTGAAGGACCCATTAATTACAACTATACAAAAATAACATCAAAATTTTATAAGAACTTGGAAGAAAAAGATCAAAATGGCATACAAATAAGTTATTGAATAATTATGTGTATGTTTATGTATAATTATTATAGTAGATAAACAGCTGGCTTGGGATTCAGAAAGACTTGCTGCTGATATCTGCTAGCTAGATCAATGTTTTTCCTTTTAATTACATCATTCAAACAAGATGCCAATAATGGGATTACTAGGTTAAGTCTGACCCAGACAGCTTTGGAGGGGAGAGAGAGACTGGTGACTTTGCACAGTCCTCCCTCACTTAAATCAAATTCATTTGCATGTCATGGCATCACCACCCTGATGTCATGGCCCTCTTCTAGAATGAAAACCACAAAAGAATTGATCACAAAGGAATGGTGGTAAGGAAAATCACAATAATACCACAAAGGATGAAAGAAATATTCTCAAATTTTCATAGACAGACCCATAACACAGGAAAAGAAGAATGGAACTGATATGAAAATTAGGACTTGAAATATTAGGAAATGGAGATTGGGCATTTATGGCAAACCTCTCCAACTATTACGTTCCCATTTGCAAAATTGTGCCCCTCTTTCCTGCCTTTTTTTTTGTTTTCTTTTTGTTACATTTTATTGTTCTGCATTCCCTTTTGTTCATCTCCTGTAGAAAATATTCTGCTACTAGCTTGTCTACCTTACTACGTGGTCCCCACATCATTTACTTCCTTGGTCTTTCTCTTCTCCATCTTTTATTTCATTCACATTTTCTGTGACTAACCCAGTGGAGAGTTATAACTTGATTCTTCAGAAATGTACTCATGTTAAATGCTTAGAGTTAATGATCTGATTCCTGTCTTTTGAAATAGAAAGCAAAAAACTAGACATAAAAAAGCTTGCCCTTCAATTCTAAAATAATCACTGAAGGGGGAAGCTAAGTTCACTGACAGAGAACCAGGAACAATGTGAATCACTGGAGGAAATCCTGTGAACCATTTTTAATTTCAAATACACAGGGCTTCCATTTGCAGTATTAAGTGCTAAATAAATATGCAAAACAGACTATTGATAGTATTTTTAATTATTTTCTCCTCATTATAGTTTCCTCCTAGGCTCATTCTAAGTGCACATTAGGTTTTTGTGTTTTTCTCTTCCTTCCTCCTCCCCCCCTCCCACCTCTCATCTCCCATTAATCCCTTGACCCCAATCAAGAAAGATGTGGAGTGGACGTTAATGCTTTTCTCATCAGGCTGCCACCCTTACAGAGCTCACCCACTCTATCCTGGGAAGGCACCTGAAAATATTCCTTTAAACTCAATCATTCAAGAACCTATGGGTTCCCATTATACTTAAAGGAGCAGTGACATCTAAAGAAAAGAACCAGCAAGAAGCAGCTTCTGTATTCTTTCCTTCAAAGAGAATATTCACAATGCCAATATGGGAGACAGGTGTTTTAGGAGGCAGAAACCCTTCCAAATGTAAAACATACAGACAGTTGAAAAAAGAACTCAGGTTGTAAGTGGGAAAGGAAATAAGGAATCCCCAAGATGCTTGGAGGAGGATGATATAGGTACAAGTTACCTGAGCTATTCACAGAATCAAAAATTTATAATCCACACACAGGTATCCAGAGATATGGAACTGCCCTTTCATGAGCTGTCACAGATCTATGCAGTACCTGAGCATCTAGGAGTAATCTGGGTTTCTTTATTTACTGAATTAGCAGCAATCTTGAGTCTGGAATATAACAATATAGAATTGGAAGATTTTGGAGTTTTAAGAGTCATTTATGGATCCACTTATGTGGGAATATGAATATGGATATAATACAATAAGAAGGGGATAATAGAATGAAAGGAGCAGGGCATGTTATAGAAAGAGGGACATATTTATTTGTCTTCACTTAAAGAACAATCCTTTGTTACCTTTTGTAGCAATTACTTAATTACCAAGGGAACATAGAAAATTTCCCATAGATCTCATCTCTTACTCATCTGATGACATTGTTTTCCTCATCACCAAAGCAGTTTTTCTTGGCTGAGCTGGATAGGATGAATGTGCCATTGAGGAACGGTTGTTTTTTAGAGATAAAAACATTCCCTTGACTTTGAGCTTGCATTTTCAAGAAATAGTATTTTTTGTAGAAATAAGTAATGAAATATGTTTTTGTAGTAATAAATAAAAATGTGCCTTTTGTAGAAATAATAAAAATTAAACTTTAACCTCTCAGTACTTGTTTATTATGTTTAGCTTCTTCTAGGTTTTTTTATATTTCTGCTTCCTTTTGCTTCCCCGGCACTCCGAGCAATTCTTATGCCAATCCATGTTTATTCTGGACTGCTCATCTTTGGAATAGTGATTGCAACAGCACTTATGGGAGTGACAGAAAAATTGATTTTTTCCTTGTAAGTATATGCAGTATTTCATCATTCCTCTACTTTATCCTTTCTATATTAAATATTTGCTTTTTGAAAGCATATAATACAGCACTGAACTTTCCCTTTTTTAAAGATGATAAAAAAAACCTATAGGGTTAAGTGATAACTTTGCCCAGGGACACTGCAGACATACTTTTGATCCTTGCCCTATTTAGTTCACAGGGACCCAATTTCCAATTGATCCTATGAATTCTTCAGGCATTTAATTTTGAGCAATAAATTAAGATTCTATTTCACACATTGACGTATGGTTTTATTTTTAATCATTCTCTCTTTCTCTATTTATCTTTAAAGGAAAGATCCTGAGTATAGTAAATTGCCACCAGAAGCTATTTTTACCAATTTTCTTGGCGTTCTCATTCTGGTGTTTGGTGCTATCATTTTTTGGATAGTCACTAGGCCTCAGTGGCAGCGTCCCAAAGAACCAAATGCTAAACTTCTTCAGCCAAATGGAAGCACTCCAGAGTGTGTTGATTATTCTGTGACAGGCGACTTTGGCAATGTGGACAAATCTGATGTGGACAATGAAGCTGCAACAAGAAAAAGGAACTTCAAACTGGATGAGGCTGGCCAGAGATCAACCATGTAAAGGGCTACTTGCATGTTGTTTTATAATGTCACTTCAAAACATCTCTAGCTCAGCTGTACCTTTCTATTCAACTACAAAACCATTAAATTTTGTAATATGCATTTATTCTAACCATATGTATTAAGTTGCATTGTTTAAAAATAAAAAAAATATTATATGGTATGGTTGAGGGCTAGAACTGATCTGAATTGAAAAGAATATGATCAATTTAGGTAAAATCTTATGAGACATCATATAACTTTTTTCTTTCTCAGAACCACCTAGACTGACTGTAAGTTCTCTGGTGGTAGCCTATCTTTTTGTATCCCCAAATGTTCAGCTAAGTGCTTTGCAAAGAACATGTGCCTCATCAATGTTTGTGGGTTAATTTGATTGACCAGAACATCCCTGACCTCAAACTATAATCTAGTGTCTGTTATCTTCAGTTTCTCCTTAGGCCTTCTGAGCTCTGGAGCTAGACAAGACTGAAGGAATTGTATCAGAGGTCTCAAGGAAGACTAGTTATTGCTGAGCTCTCAATGTTTTTATAGAAACCTAAGTGTCATTAGGTGCTTAATAAATGTTTGTTCCCTTCCTCTTCTGTTTTCATAGTAAAAATATTGCATATACCTAAAGAAAAGTTAGCAAGATTAACGGGGCATATTGTGCCCTTCTATTTTTTCCTTTCTGCTTATAGGAGAGCCCTTAGTGTAGGCTGGGTCTAAAGATATGAGCTTAGATTTTGGAATCCTTGTGAAATGACACTGTGCTTGGTTGGTCCCAGGAATTACATTGGCTTTTGGCCTTTTCCTAGTTGAGTCCCTCTAAGTTGGCCCCGGTGCAGTCCTGGGACAGTGATCATTCAAGGGAGATATTCAAGCTTGTGGCTAGAACAATCCTAAATGCTTGAGGAATTTCCAAAGTAATCTTTTGTCCTTTATTTTCTCTAAACTGGAGTAACATGGGATTTAGTTGCATGTTGTAAGGAACTTTATGGATTTAGGTGTGCTCACTTCAGCACATCCCAGTCTTCACTGAATCTTAGTGATATACCAAAATCAATCAGACTAAGGGAGAAGGGAAATAGGAGCATTTACCTCCTGGATTTCTCTCCTGCTGAATCTCAAATAGCTAAGGGGTGGGACTTTAAAGATAATTCAACTGGTCTTTCTCTGTCCCTGACAGCTGAAATGGGCTTTCAAAACCAGAGCCCATTTGATTCAGCATAGTTCAATGTAATGCAATGATATTCTATGTAATGTTCCATATAAGTTCCACCATTGGCTGTTTTTATTCTTCTGGATTTTAGTATCAGGACGGTTGGGTATGAAGGTCAGGGAGAAGCCTGTAGGATAAATCAGAGTTAATAGCTAGTTTTTCTATTCTCCATGCCTTCCAGATCTTGGATAAATCTCCACAATTTTATTCCTGAGGCCTTAGAAATGAATAGGATCTAGGTCTAGAAATAATTGCTTAGTCTTCAAGGTTCCATTTCATCCCCTCCATTGGAAATAGTGGGCAAGCTCTGCACCTTCTCAAAATTTTTGTTTGGTTGATTTCATTATTTTCCTCCCACAAGTTTTATAGTAGCAGTAATATTGCAAATACAGTTAACAAGATTTTTTTATGCTTAATAAGAAAATTGATTATTAGGTAACCAGAAATTGCTTAAACAGATTTAAAAAATCTATATTTTATCATATCCCTCTATAAACTCCCACCTACTGCTTTGCCTGGTCACTCAAGTATTTCTTAGGGTGCCAATGAAATCTTATTCTTCTTTTGCTTTGTCAACTATTCCCTATGGATTTATAGCATTGTCAGAATAGTGACTCCATACTATATCAATTTCTATGAAATCAGTAAATAAATTTAGAAAAATCCACTAAACTGAATCTAGGTACAATAAAGAAATGAATTGCAATTTTGCTTGGAGAAAAAAAAATCTTCATAGATACATGTGTTGTTTCAAGTACATACATACATTAGGAACTTGGGGACACCCCATTTTGGAGGGAATTATCTGAAATGGAGGTGTCAAATTCAAGGGCCACATGCTAGGCCAGCAACAGTGTTGTCATAATCAAATTAAAATGTAATTGGGAAAAGTTTAACAAGATAAATAAAAACAGGTAATGTAAATTTATGATTTTTTAAATCAATACATGATTATAGAGATCCATTTCTCTTTGAATTGGCATCACTGCTCTAATTCTAATTAGAATTTGACATTACTGCTCTAATTCTAATTCAATAAGATTCATGAAAAGGTTCATTAAAGACTATATGTTAAGCAAAGACATCTTTTAGTTGATTTGGGGGGTTTGGATGCTGAACCCTTAGCACTTGGGATTAGTTTTTTTTTAATTTTATAAAGGATT
The DNA here is from genome assembly GCA_023553655.1 of Myrmecobius fasciatus. Taxonomy (NCBI): domain Eukaryota; kingdom Metazoa; phylum Chordata; class Mammalia; order Dasyuromorphia; family Myrmecobiidae; genus Myrmecobius; species Myrmecobius fasciatus. The sequence goes on from JAJPUD010005461.1 coordinate 143,162, forward strand.
AAAAAAATGGATGTCAGAGAAAAGTTAATTCTTGATTTTCTATTAGACTCTGTTACTCCATTACTAATTATTTGGGCCACCACTTATCTTAGCCCTTTATTCTTGTAAGCTAATTTAAGGGTAATCTTAAAAGACATTAGAGGAGTGTTTTTTTTTCTTCTTAAATAGCCTCTATACAAAACAATCCATAGTAAAATATGTCTAGAAAATCTTTTTTGTCTTAGATTCCTCTCTTAATTGGCTTTTGTACAAATGATAATTGCACCTTTATCTTTCAAAAACTATTTCCCCTTAAAGAATTTTGCCTTACCACCAAATATCTCATATTAAGTTTAAAAGAATAGGTGAAAAGGAAACCTTAAATATTCCCAAAAAGTGATTGAATCTACCCAAAGTAATTATAGCTTATATCATCAGTAGAGATGGTCTGGCTTGGCTCACCCCATAATCTAATTCCAGGAGAGAAAGCTTTATTTTAACACTTATTTAAATCAGCACCAAAGTAATTTCTAACAGTGGCTTTGTCAAGAAATTTAAATGAATATACTTTTTTGAATGAATGTCATTAAATGATAATAACTTCCTGCTCCATAAATCAAAATGAACCCTTGCCATGTCACTTTCTTTTTAGTATTTAGATGGCTTCCTCAAGCTTAGATATTTAGGAGAGAAACCTCAGAACCTGCAATTAAATGACAAAGAAACCAACAGCACTTTTAAAGGAACATACTGGCAAATGGTTTTGGTTATTCAGAGTCCAAAGTAAAAAAGGTTTTGGTTATCTAGAGAACAAAATGTACAAGTCATTTTGGTATAGGCCTTTTCCTCTCTTGAACCTGAAATTCCAAGGAAGTGGCTATGGTGTTGATTCCCAAGTCTCAGATAGGGAGTATATCCATTAGGTCTGGTCAACCACAGTGATTACTAATCTATGACTGCAAAAGAGAAAAACAAATAAACAAACAAACTTTGCATCAATTGTGAGATGTTAAATGATAGCAATTTTTTTCTTGGCAGTGACATTTTAAAATAGAAACACATAGTATAATGGTTATGTTGAACTAGGAATCACAAGAAAGTATGTAGAGTACATAAATAATCATTACTTATCATGTATATTGTACTTTAAAATGAAGACAGTTGTTTTAAACTAAACAAAACGTTTTCATCTTGAAAGAATTCCTTTTATCTCAATATGTTCATGCTTTCAAATGATCTGAATATTTTATTATTTGTAGAAAAATGCATCTATTTTTCCTGACCTGTTTTTATAATAGTAATAAAAGTTATTTTTGAAGCTTTCATCTCTTGTTTTCAATTTGCACAATATGCCTAAGTCTTGGCACAATTTCAAAGCTTTTAGTCCCAGAGTTTTCGGGGTGGGGTGGGTTTTTGTTGTTGTTGATTTTTAGGATGATTCGTTCACTAAAAAGGCTGGAGTTTTTCCTGTATAATTGCATATGGAATTCCTTTCTATTGTTCAGGAGGATGGTTCTCAACTGTGAAAAGGATATACAAGATCATTATTTATTCCTTCATTCTTGCAATATTAATTAAGTGCCTACTCTATGCAGAGCACTGTTGGAGAATATTACCTCCACACAAAGTCTTCATTTATTCTTTCATTCTTTCAACATTTATTAAGTACCTACTCTATACTAAGCACTATTGGATGATGGAGGAATATAACAGTCCAGGGAAGATATCATGAGCATAGACTATGTTGGTCTATCCAAATAATGTATCAGAATGCTATTGTTTTGAGGTTTTTGACTTATCACAGAATTTCAGAATTGGAAAGGACCTTAAGTTGTCATCTAGTTTAAAACAAATATGAAAAAGATCCTCACCACAATATATTTGGCAAATCTTCATGTAGATTTTACTTGAAGACTGTTAGTAAACACAAATTCAGTGTAATTATGGGAACATGATTCCTAATGTATCTGTTTTTGTGTCACATATATATTTATTTTAACACTTATTTAAACCAGCACCAAAGTAATTTCTAACAGTGGCTTTGTCAAGAAATTTAAATGAATATACTTTTTTGAATGAATGTCATTAAATGATGATATCTTCCTGCTCCATAAATCAAAATGAACCCATGCCATGTCACTTTCTTTTCAGTATTTAGATGGCTTCCTCAAGCTTAGATATTTAGGAGAGAAACCTCAGAACCTGCAATTAAATGACAAAGAAACCAACAACACTTTTAAAGGAACATATTATTTGATATTGAATTTTTGGTTCAAGAAAAACCCCTCATGTTTCTCAAACAAGCTGCTATCAAACCACATCTTCTTCATCTTACATTTATAAAGCAAAATGAATGAATGAATCCAAAGGCCAAACTTGAATTACCATTATTTAATTCCACCTTATTAGAGTTAGCACACTTTTCTGACTTGACAAGATGTTTTTGGATGATAACCCTGTGATCTAGCATTTTATTCATCTACTTCTGCTTCAGTTCTTCTGCAAATTTTATAAAAATCTCATATACCTTTCTCTAAATATTTGTTTATACCTTACCCTTCTATTCACCTTGCATTGGACAGGTATAATTAATTAAGCTTTTATGATACCTATGCTGCAATGCCTGGTACCTATTGGGTCAAACCTCTGCAAATAAAAGGTTATCTTTTATCTGCTTGTCACTCTGGGATCCCTGCCATGGATTCCACCCTACCAATGCAGGCAATTTCCTGGTTGTTATAAGCTTTGTCAGAATCTGTGACCCTCCACATTTCAGATTTTCCAAGTGCTGAGTTTCTAGGGATGGCCACAGAGAGATGATAAGGGATTTTTACTTGTCTCTTTAATTGGCTCAACTGGAACCTGAAAGAGAGCCTTTTGATAAACTTCATCAATATTTCTTGAAGAACTTTACGTGCAGCTCCAGTCAGTCCATTATAGGGAGATAGAATCATTGGAAACTTAAAATGCTATCAAAACAGAACACTTAAAACAGATACTATATGGTTTAACTATCATGAAATGAAGATTCTGAAAAGATCACTATCAAAAACTTTAACCTTTGCAGTAAAGTGTCTATGAGAAAGTATGTGATCTATAATTGTTTTGGGTTTTTTTTTGTAAGAAAAAAAGGAACTTTAGTGTTTAAGTTGCATCAGCATGTATATGAAATGGAAGAAAAATTTAATTGCCTACTAGTTTAGTATTTTTTTCCTGGAAAATGTTATTACAAAGTTTCATTGACTACAATAACACTAACATGATAGAGTTACACTCTCTTTTATGTAGTAGAGACTCTCCTGAAACACTGTGTATAAACAGCTACTATAAATTTTATGTTTTTCTTTTTGATTTGCATCATAATTTTAATATTTTACTATTATTATTAATTTGGTTATTATTTCTAAATGATCAGGATTGCTAATGACTCAGTTCTTCTCTGCTATCAATATTTCTGGGAATATGGGATCATAAATTTAGAGCTAAAAAGTCTAGTCTAATCAATCAATAAGCATCTATTAATCTCCTACTATGTGCTAGGCACCATGCTAGGCACTTCAAAGACTAATAATAACTAACATTTATAAAAAAAACTTTAAGGTTCATAAAGTATTTTACATATATTTAATTTGGTTTTCACAACCCCCAATGAATTGTTGTTATCATTATTCTAGTTGTATCTGACTCTTCCTGACCTCATTTTGGGGTTTTCTTGGCAAAGATATTGGAATGCTTTCTTTTTCCTTCTCTAATTCACTTTTAAAGAAGAGGCAAACAGAGTTAAGTGATTTGCTCAAGGTCACATAGCTAATAAATACATGGATTTGAACTCATGAAAATGAATCTATTTTAATGCTCTATCCACTGTGCCATCCAGCTACTCTATGAATTAGGAACTATTATCTCCATTTTATTGATGAGAAAAATCAAGACGAATGGAAATAGTCCTACATACAATGGGAGACCTTGGCCTTTTTAAACTAAGATCTTCAATGGGTCTCACTTTGACTGAGTCTGAGATCAATAGATTCTAAGTGACTTACCTAGGATTATACAGGTAGTAAATCTCTGAGGCAGGATTTGAGCTTTTATAGTCCTCCCACCATGTCCAGTGCTCTATCCACTAGCTGCCTGAACAAAAATGAAATAGGTCTACTTTTATTTTATTTCTATCCAGTGTCTTCATTTTGTAAATGAGATGAGACAGAGTGAGCTGTTTAAGATTAGAAAAGCTCCATTCATATTTGAACTCAAAGTCTTTAGATTCAGCCTTTGCAGGAAACAATAATAATAGACAATAAAAAACCACACTTACTCCACTCCACCCTTCTCTTCTCCCATCCCTTCTATCAGAGGTTACCTTCCTTTTTACACCGTATATAAATTGAATGTACAATTTTTTTTTGCTTCTTGTCTCCCCCTCAAGAGCTTCTTGAGGGTAGGGTTTTTCCACACCCTTTATTTGTATCCCTCGCATTTAGGATAGTGTCTGGCATATAACTAATTTGCCCAGCATCACACAGCTATTAGGTGTCTGAAGCTAGATTTAACCTAACAGTTTCCTAATTCCACTCTTAACACTGCTCCATCTAGCTGCTCATATTGAGCTGAATAAGGGAAAATAACTTTGAAGAAATCTATTCTGGATGTCCAGTCCTTGCTCAACTCATGATTTGCATTCTCAGAGAGCACCATCCCATAGAGATGCTTCATTGGACACTTAGCTCTCTCCATCAGGATTCTGAGCTTCAAGTTGTCAAATTGTGTCTGTAGAAGGAGGAAGAGGAAGAAAAGGAGGAGAAGGAAGAAGAGGAGAAGAAAGAGAAGAAAAAGGAAGAAGTGGGGGAAAAGAGGAGGAAGAAGAGAAGGAAGGAGAGGAAAGGGAGGAGGAAGAAGAGAAGAACAAGAAGAACAAGAACAAGAACAACTCCTGCCATGCCCTTACTTTTTACTATTTGGTCCTTCCTAGATGCTTGACTGTCCCTCTCTGTTCCTCTGCCAGTAATTTTATTGTCCTTCAAGGTTAAAGTCAGATGCTGCCTGCTAGGAGGCCTTTCCTAATTCCCCTAATTTCTCATGCTGTCTCCTTCTTAAAACTAAACTATATTTCCCTATCTATAAGTTGTACCCTTTAGAATGTAAGCTCCCTGAGGGCTAGGACTATAGTGTGGTTTGGGTTTTTTGGTTGTTGTTGTTTTGTTTTGTTTTGCCTTTGTGTTCCCAATTACTACTACAGTGTCTTTCACATACTAGCTAATGAATGGTTTATTGAATTGAACTAGCTGGACAGATAAAGATGTAGTCAGTTCCCCAAGGAAACTTAAAAGAGTGGAAACATACTGGGGACTTGGCTTAAAGTAAAAGTTGAGGGACTATACAGAGCTCTTTCTCCTCAGCTCTTCCTCCTTTGGTCAGAACAGCAGAGATTGAGATGGATAGTAGAGAGTAAGAGGATGAATATGCAAGCAGACTTGACAAACCAAGGAGAGGACTTAGAGCAACAAGGGGAAAAATAGTAACAACAATAATAAGTTGCACTTATGTAGTATTTTAAGGTTTACAAATATCCTCTCATTGATCCTCACAACAACCTTGGGAGGTAAGTGCTATTATTATTTTCCTTTTTCAAATGAAAAAACAGAGACAAACAGAGCTTAAGTGATTTGCTGAATTTGAATTTAGGACTTCCTGTTGTCAAATCTACCACTCTATCCACTGTGCTACCCAATAGTCTCTAATACATATATACTTCACACTTACATATATATATATATAACACACATAAATATATATATATAAACATATATGCATATATTCATTTAACATATACATTTTATATGAAATATATCTCTTAGCTTTAGAAATAGGAATTAAATACTCCAAGGTCAGAGAGAGACATGAGAGCATCATTTGAGGGCTATGCTATGTTTCTTACACTCCTTTACTGACTCAAAGATAAACCAAGTTTTTCCCCTGAAACACATCCATGTATTTCTTGAAGAATTCTTGGGTCTAGGAGAAGCTGTAGGCCCACAGTTTTATGATGTTTTATGATGCTTTGTTTTGTTGAATCCGTGCAAAAACTAAAACACTTTGTATTTGAGCCTGTTGGGAGGTGATCCATTTTCCCAAGTTATGGTGATTTAGGGCTCAGTAAAGTAAAACAGGTTCAGGAACTAAACAGGGTTTGGCCAGGAGGGAAAGGCTTGAAAGTTAATTCTAATTTAAAAAGTTACCACCAAGCACACCCTGTAGACTGACAGGATAAGGTAGCTGCCCAGAGGAAGGCAGAGCTGTGAAAGGTAGAAAGTCTGGTGCTCCCCAAGGCACTTCCACCCAGTAGGGTGGCACTATAACTATCAGGAAAGATTTGGAACTTGTCCAACATCTGAGCCTTCCTGTTGAATCACAGGTTAGAAGTTAGCAGAGCCACTGATGGTTAAAGTATGATGGGCAGGGAGAAGTTAGGGGGCCCATGTGGTTCAGTCATTTCAGGTGTATCTGGCTTTGTGACCCCATTTCTTGGCAAAGACACTGCAGTGGTTTGCATTTCCTTCTTCAGATTATTTCGCAGATGAGAGAACTGAGAAAAATAGAGTTAAATGACTTGCTGGGGTCACACAGGTAGTAAGAGACTGGATTTAAACTCTCAGGTCTTCCTGATTCCAAGATTGGTACTTTATCTACTCTTTCCTCCCATGTGAAGCTGCTAGAAAATCCAGTCAATCACAGGGAGTTGGAGAGCCAGACACCATAGTTCAAGAAATCATCCCTTTTCACCTGAGCATCCTTTTCTTCCTCCTACTCTCATCTTTTTTTTCTTATTTTCATATTTGTCATGTAGTGCAAGAAAAATTAGACCAAAAGGGGAAAAATCATGAAAAAAGAAAAAAAAAAGTGAAATTACTATGCTTTGATCCATATTCAGTCTCCATAGTCCTCTCTCTGGATACGGATGGTACTTTCCATCCCAAGTCTATTAAAATTGATCTGAATCACCTCATTGTTGAAAAGAGCCACATCCATCAGGGTTGATCATCATATAATCTTGTTGTTGCTGTGTCCAGTGTTCTCTTGGTTCTATTCATTTTACTTAGCATCAGTTCACTTAAGTCTTTCCAGGTGTTTCTGAAATCATCCTGCTGATCGTTTTGTATAGAACAATATTATTCCATAACATCGATATACCATGACTTATTCAGCCATTCTCCAATTGATGGGCATCCACTGAGTTTCCAATTCCTTGCCACTACAAAAAGGACTGCTACAAATATTTTTGCGCATAAGGGTCCGTTTCCCTTTTTAATGATTTCTTTGGGATACAGACCCAGGAGACACTATTGGATCAAAGGGTAATGCACTACTTTTTCCACTTTGCTCCATTGTGAGAACCTTTCCCCTTTCCCCTATTAGAGCTCCATTTTATGTATTGTCTTCCAACACTAATTACTATCTAGCTTTAATCACTGAATGGATATGGCCTTAATCAACCTGAGACCTGCTGAAGACCTTAGTTTAAGAAGGCCAAGTTCTCCCATTGCTTCCAGGGTCATCTCCAGTCATTGGGATCTATATCAGCCTCAGACACTTCCTAGCTGCTTGCCTCAGTTTCCTCATCTGTAAAAATGAGCTAGAGAAAGAAATGGCAAAGCGCTCCAGTTTCTTTGCCAAGAAACCCCAAATGGGGACTGAAAGTCAGATATGATAGAACAAGAATTATCTACAGTAGTTCAGTTGTTCAAGAAATTTGCTCCAAAGGTTAAGTGATTTGTTCAGTCAAACAATAAGTAGTCACTTATCTAGCTAAATATTTTATTTACATAATTAAGATAAGGACTATTAAATTATGCCTTTTTTCTCCCTGAATGTAAACTTTAAAAGTGTTCAGAGAACCCAGGTTACATTTTATTAGATTAGGTTGGCTAAGCAGAAAAATATTTTAGTAGAGGGCAAAGTGAAGCAGCTTATCAGTCAGACTAATGACTCTTATCATGTGTCCCTGGACTACATACACCTGGGGGTCATGAGTCCACAAGTGAATTCATACATAAGTAAATATTATCTATAACCTAAAAAAGTGATAGCTCTTATAACATATTATTGAATCATTTTTAGTCATGTCTGATTCTCACCCCATTTGAGGTTTACTTGGCAGAGATATTAGAGTGGTTTACCATTTTCTTCTCCATCTCATTTTACAGATAGGTCAACTGAGGCAAATAGGATTGGATGACTTGCCCAGAATCATACAGCTAGTAAGTGTCTGAGGCCATATTAGAACTCAGGTCTTCCTGACTCTATGCTTGGTGTTCTATCCACTATGTCATCTTGCTGCATTATGGCAGGATGCCCATATTAAACAATAACTCTGGGAGGAAGGGATTATTATTATCATTCCCTTTTTACAGAAGATGAAAAGGAGGCAAACAGAAGTTTAATGCCTTGCTCTAGGTCACAGAGCTGGTAAATGTCTGAGGTCAGATTCAAACTCACAAAGATGGAACTTCTTGATGCTCCAGCTCTGTCCACTGAGCCACCTAGCTTCCCCTCAGATAATATAGTCATTACAATTTTTAAAATGTACATAGATGACGTTGCAATGAACAAAATACAACTTCATTTTACAACTTCAATAAACTCATAATGGGTTTTTGTCACTTATTTTCACAATCAATAAATGCTAAAAATATAACTACTATCATGTAGGAAGGCCTGTGAAAAAGGTTTATTAATGCAAAGAGGTCCCAAAAAAATTTGGAAATCACTGTGGCAGATTTTAAGGATTTATTTATTTATTTATTTATGGCAGTAGCACTAACTCAGAACATAAAGCATGTACTTTAAAATTTAAGACTAAAACAATTCAACAAAAAATCTTTCAAAAAACTCTAAAAATAATCTAATTACAGACATAGTTGGATACAATGGAAAGAACACTGAAATAGGAATAAGGAATCCTTAACTGTACCCTCTTGGCTTTGCCACCAATTAGCTTAGTGACTTTGTGCAATGAGGATAGTTTTTCAGATTGCCTCTGGAGGCAGTATGCCATAACGAATAGTGATTGACACCACCACCTCCCAATCGGGAAGAACTGGGTTCACATTTCTTCACTGACATTTAGTAGGTGTGGAACTCTTGTTTTTTTTTTTTTTTATCATTTTCCCTCTACAAACCATGTTATTAGTAAAAATGCCAAATATTTATTGCAATTAAGAAAATTAATTATTAATCATTAATTATGCCTTTAGTAGTCCATTGTTTTCCTCATGAAATCTTTATTAAATAAACAATTGCTCAAGCTTCATTAAAAAAATGCACTTTTTAAAAAAAGTTGTCTCTGAAAGCCATTGGTAGTCACAACAAAAACTACATTATATATGTTTAGAAGAATTGCACGTGTTTAACCTTTATTGGATTGTTTGCCATTTTGGGGAAGGAAGAAGTAGGGAGGGAGAGAGAAATATTAGGAACACAAAGTTTTGCAGAAGTAAATGTTGAAAATTATCTTTACATGTATTAGAAAAAATAAAAAGGTTTTATTTAAAAAAAGAAATTTAAAAAACTTAAAAGTCAGTGACAAGTTGATTTTTCTATTTTTTTTTTTAATGAAACCTCTTTCAAAGACAATTTTGACACTAAAATTGATCTGGTGGTTGATTAACTGATTAACCAATAAGATTGTGCTCCCTCAAAAATGTTTCTGACCCCATATTCAGAAACTGGAATATCCTTGCCTTGGGCAAATTTATAGTACAAATAGACTATTAATCAGTTAACTAAATTGCTCCATCCTCAAACTTTCCAGGTTAAATGGGGCATTACTATACTTACATATCAAGAAAACAAATAGTATTAGATCAGTCTCAGTTTTCATCTTTATCAAACTCACCCAATGTGAATTGAGGTCTTGTAATCAATTATGCTTCTTTTAGCTTTAACTACTATCCAGTAGCTCAAATAAGATATTGGATAAACAGTAGGTTTATTGTCTACCATTGCTTTCTTCCTAAGATCAGGTCATGCCCTTATCCTTCAAACTCAATTAGTTTCAGTGTTTGTCTAGGTTATAAGTTGATATTAGTCCATATTAGCTAAAGGGATTCAAATTTCCAAGACCTCAGGAAATCCAAAAGATAATTATTTTGCAGTGGACAAGGAAAAGCTGGATCAAAGTAGGTTATCTTTCTTAATAGTAGTATTCTTCCTCATCTAGTGAGTGTTTTCTTAAGCAGTACCCCTTGTGCTAAAAAGAACTCCCCCCCCTTTCCCGCCAGATACACACACCTGAAACATTTATCTTGTTTTTCTTCCCTTGAAGCTTAGAGAAGTGAAACTCAATCCTGATGAATTCTGTCAATAGTTCAAGACTAGGATTTGTAAATGGTTATAATCTTAATCATAATACTAATTTGTTAATTTTGTTATTAATCACAATAGCAACTTGTTAAATTTGCATTTATAAAAATGTGATCATTACTACTGAGATGAAACAATTTTTGTTAGGTAATCTGAATAATTCTTAACAAAGAATTAGCCATTTGATTGTTGCCAATTATGCATAGTGATTGCATAATCACTATGTTAAACATGTACTTTTGAGGGTAAGTTTCTCTCTGGTTTCCTATTTTCCATGTTTAAGGACAATTTATTTATTTATTATTAAAACTTTTTATTTGCAAAACATATGTATGGGTAATTCTTCAACATTGACCCTTACAAAGCTTTCTGTTACAAATTTTTCTCCTCTAGTCCCCTCCCTTCCCCTAGATGGCAGGAAATCCACTACATGTTAATTATGTTAAAATACTTGACAAATCAAATATATGTATACATATTTCCACACATCATTGTTGTGCAAGAAAAATCGTATCTACATGAAAAAAAAATCAGAGAAAGGAAACACAATACAAACAAACATCAACAGAGAGCATGAAAATGTTATGCTGTGGTCCACATTTTATATCCCTCTCTCTGGGTGTATATGGCTTTCTTCACTGAACAACTGGAACTGGTTGAAACATTTCATTGTTGAAGAGAGCCATGTCCATCAGAATTGATCATCATATAGTATTGTTGTTGTTAAGGCCTATTTATAAAAAAGTTTAATACCAATTGAAAATATGTTACCTGCTGTATCTCTATTTGATTTGCACTAAATAAAGGTATGTATGTTAACCATAGCCAATTGCAGTCTGTTTATAATTGAACATTCAAATGAATTGGTCTATGCCTTCAAGGTCCCTTTTAACTCTCAATTTTCACAATACAAAAATGTTTAAAATGTCTATAAATAAATTCTCAGAGGGGCAGCTAGATGGCGCAGTGGATAGAGCACCAGCCCTGAAGTCAGGAGGACCTGAATTCAAATTTGATCTCAGACACTTACACTTCCTACCTGTCTGACCCTGGGCAAGTCACTTAACCCCAATTGCCTCAGGGAAAAAATAATTTCTCCGAATGTTATCTACAATCACTCCTTCCCTCTCACCAGATGACATAATAATCAGGTAGGAGAGTGTTCAGAACAATAAACATGATGACCAGATATGGCTCAGTAGACTGACCTATTAGCTTCTCAAGATGGTACTATTTTCACTCTATTAATATCAAAGTATAATATTATGGTAGAATTTTAAAGAATCCCCTGTCAATGATATTAGGCATACTCACCAGGACAGACTTATTATAAAGGGGGGCAAACCATGCTGAAATCTTCAACTCTCAGTTGAAGTTATATAAAGAGATCACAGGAAAGTTAAAAAAAAAAAAAGCATTTAAAAGACACATTTGGTTCACTTAAGAGGCTTTAAAAAAGTTTTGTTACAGACTGATTTATAGCATATAAAAAGGTATTTAGCCTTTAAGTGGAAAAATTGCTAGTTATCTATGTGTAAAAAAATAAAAGAAAAAAAGAAAGAAAGAAAAAGGGCATTCCTAAATGACACTTAGAATCTTTTAGCTATTTTGTAAATCAGACTTTTAATATATAACAATATATGACACTATTTTGCTAGTAATTAGACATACTCAGAGAAGATACAAGAGGTTGTGTGCATCTAAATCACATCAAATGCTTATTTGCATGAATGAAAGGCATAAAATACAGAATTTTTATGAGTCTACAGGCACCTGGAAGTTTTAACTGCCATTTATGTTCTTCACTCTATAAGAATAATGGAAATGCAAAGAATACTTTAAACATATTTTACAAATCAAGACTGAGGGTTTTTCAACTTTTGCTAATAAGAAAGGTAATACTTCATTCAGGTGGCCAATCAAAATATTTTTATCACTCATTTACCTTTCTTTTCAGTTATGGTTTTCAATGTTGGTTTGTTAAAAAAAAGAAGAAGAAAGAAACCTAATTTATTTGTAAAAGTTACAACTAAAAGCAAGTTATCTCTTGTTTTCAGGACAAAAGAAGAAGGGGCAGAAAAAAGAAAATGGATGGGGCAAATGAGATAAAATTCATTAAGTACAAAAATGTGTTGCTCAAACTTAGAATAATAATTTAATAACTCTATTATTTCATATGTATTTGGGAATGGAATAGAGACATATTCTGATCCTATCACAAGAAGCAGAATTCCAGCATTTGGTACAATATTCCTTTGTCTCTCTCTATATATACATATATTCATTTCAAATCTTTCAGCAGCAGTTTTGGATTATCACCTCTCAGAACAATCTCATCCCAAAGGACAACTTGGCTCAGAGAATTATTTTTTGTTGGATATTCTGCAGATAAATATAGAAATGAATGCTTTTCATTCCAATGAAATATATTCTCTAGATCAGTTATTACAGTAAATCTAATGAATCCCAGATCACTTCATTTTGTAGGTCCGATGAAGTCTTCTACATTTTTTAGCATGATCCAGGAGACATGCTGCCAGTGGTGATGAAGTAGCCAAAGGTCAGTGCCAGCATCACTCTCAGCGGGAAGACAAACAGCATGTTTGCCCACAGCAGAACTGTGTTCATCATGGTGAATCAGATTAGATTGGCCCCTTGCCTTTGGACTGGCCCCTTCTCAGGCCACACACCAAATGCACCCATACACTCACACACCTGGCTAGGCTCTGACCCAGCTTGCTTCTCCCCTCATCTTTAAAAGAAAGGGTGAGAAGGCAGGTAGGTGATGCAATGGATAGAGCTCTAGTCCTGAAGTCAGGATGACCTGAGTTCAAATGTGATCTCAGACACTGGGCAAGTTATTTAACCCCAATGGCCTCAGCAAAAATAAATAATGAAAAGAAAAGGGTTTCACTACATACCTCATTGGGCATAGGATTGTGTAACATTTTTAGGCTAAGTAAGAGTACTTGACTAATCAAGTACTTATGGGAAATGAGGGGAAAGCTTATGCTTATGGGAAATGAGGGGAAAGTGTGAAAGGTCACACATTTGAATAAAGTTCAAATAAGATTTTTCTATGGGAAAATACATTTCTCTAAAGTTAGTCATCTCTAAAACAGTATCCTTTAGGATAGAATTTATCTGGCTCATTATGTTGTTTCTAATAAGGAAGGAATAAAAATAACAGCCTGAGGGTTCCTACTGCCACAACCCCATTGCTTCATTTTTTTTGGTTTCAAGAATTTCTTTATCTCTAGGGAAGATGTTTTTCCAAAATTCACAATAACCATGTTTGATTTCTTCTTCCACATCCTCTAAGGTCTCTTTGATCTTTAAATCTATGGTCCTATAAAAAGAATTGAGACTATAACTTTTGGTTTCCACTCCATTAATGAAGAACCATACTTTCTGAAGACTAATGTAACCTGGGTTTATCTGGGCGTATTCACTTTGCTTAACAGAGGAGACCTTGAGGGCCTTTTAGAGCATGTTATGTCTGCCTGATGCAGTGTTGTTGTTCAATCATGTCCAACTTTGTGATCCCATTTGGGTTTTCTTGGCAGAGATCCTGGAATGATTTTCTATTTCCTTCTCCAGTTCATTTTTACAGATGAGGAAACTGAGGCAAACAGGGTTAAATGACTTGCCAGAGTGTCACACAGTGTTTGAAGTGAGATTTGAATCCAAGAAAATGAGTCTTCCTAACTTCCTAACCTAAAATGCTGGTCCAGCACTCTATCCACCGCATCATCTCTGAGTGAGAGTAGCCTACTTTGCTTATCTTCCTACAACTTTAAAACTGGTGAGACCTCTCAGATTGTCTAAGATGACAGGAAAAGATAATGACAAATGTCCGAGGAGATGTGGGAAAACTGTGACACTAATACATGTAAAGGGCCAGTATTGAATAAGTCCATGAACAGCTAGAATCAAATATTACTTGAGGCCTGCTCTCTATTAGGGCAAAGGATTCAAACTATTGGCTCACCATCTCCCTAATAAGGAATTATGAAGACATACTTGATAAATTTAGGATATTCTTTTTTTTAATTTAGGATATTCTTTTTTTTAAATTTTATTTGCATAACATATGTGTGGGTAATTCTTCAACAATAACCCTTACATAGCTTTCTGTTACAAATTTTTCCCCCCAACTCCCCACCCCTCCCCTAGATGGCAGGATATCCACTACATATTGGCAATCGAATATATGCATACATATTTCCAAACTTATCATTGTTGTGCAAGAAAAATCTTATCTACACAAAAGATATATCAGATAAAGGAAACACAATGTTAGCAAACATCAATCAAAGAGTATGAGAATGTTATGTTGTGGTCCACATTTCACATCCCTCTCTCTGGGTGTATATGGCTTTCTTCAGTGAACAATTGGAGGTGGTTTGAAGCATTTCATTGTTGAAGAGAGCCATGTCCATCAGAATTGATCCTCATATAGTACTGTTGTTGCCGTGTATAATGATCTCCTGGTTCTGCTCATTTCACTCAGCATCAGTTCATGTAAGTCTCTCCAGGCCTCTCTGAAATCATCTTGCTGGTCATTTCTTACAGAACAATAATATTCCATAATATTCATATACCATAATTTATTCAGCCATTCTCCAATTGAAGGGCATCTGTTCAATTTCCA